>CM022539.1:17355271-17453142 GCA_012273795.1 Dendrolimus punctatus
ACGTTTACCTGCAAGTTAATATTACGTAATCAGATACATGTGAATAATATAATGACGCATTAACTTGTAGTACTTAATCGAATGAATGTATACTACATAAAGATTCACGCAGAGTCATATCTGCCATGACGAGGTGTTTTAATATCCAGCGAATTTAACTATCACGATCGCTATAGGACTTGAACAGCCGAGATGCAATCGTGTGCAGGATAATGCATTTAAGTGAATCCTGTCATCCCATTAGCTAGTTATTAAACACACAGCAGGGTGTGCATGGAGCTTACAATGTGCAAGAATATAAATATAATTTGGCTCTCAAAGTGATAATCGCTAAGTTTGTTTTGTAAATCTGCAATTAATTTCGAATCAAATCTGCCTAAGAGACAATCCTTATGGATAGATAGATAAGTCTTCATTCTACAATAATACAAAAATAAATTGATGTGTATTAGGAATAATAACATCATTTAATTTTATTTCGAGAATGATTGACAACAATATGTTGAACAAAATGTTTGTTTATGTTTAAGTTACATGGCATAAAAGGAGAATGTCGGTCTTATTATGTTTTAAAAGTGGCTTCGATGTGTATATGAATTTCACCAAATATTGATAACGACATAGGATTTAGTAAGCTCAATGTATATCTGACAAAATACTAGGCAACCGTGCAATTTTTGGAATTTTAACTAGACAGAAATGATTAGCAACATTATCCCTCGAAATGGTTTTTCAAAAAGCCAAATTGAAAGTGAACAATGTCCACTTATATTTTTTTCGATTAGTCTTGCACATTTGGTCTTGGTCTTGGGTTTCGGTCTTGGTTTTGGTCTTTGTCTTGTTCATTTTTATTATGATTATTTTATCTTGGAATCTCATAGAATAGGACCTCTAACAAAACGAGATAACACTAATGAAGATTGCGACCGTTCAGTGTCACATTCACCGAGAAATACTCGCCATATCGATTCCCTGAACTATAGTAATGTTCTAAGGAAAGGTTTGCTCACATATTTTAAACCGAACTAAAAAAGGAGGAAGTTCTCAAGTCATCGTGTAAATATATAGTTTTTGAAGTGATAACTTCTTATGAGAGGGTAAACTGCTTCGTTACGTAACGCGTTACGGGCGCCCGTCTGTTTGGCTTCCCTTTGTCTCACGCAAGTTATCTCTTCTGTCGGGCGTCCCAAGACGCACACTTTTTTATATACAGAATGAATTCTTTAAGTGGGGCCTCCAAGGCCAAATACGAAATTAATTTTCATTTCATTTTTGATCCTTACAAGCAACATTATGAGTTGTTGTAATAACAGAGCAGGTTTTATTTTCAAAATCAGGCGTTTCAATTCCTATTCAGGGTATTTGATTTTTCAAAAATATAATGAAACCACTTCAGTTTTTATCAAAGTCGGTCACCATGATCAAATATCATAAGTGTTAAAGAGAGATCAGGTAAAACGCATCACAAATAAACGTGCTTGTATGAAGAGGTTAATGAAAGTAGATGAAGGGAAAGTTGTTCGTCAGGTTCACAAGTGGAGATCCATAGTCTGTGCCTACCCCCATGGAAAACAGGCGTGATATAATATATGTATGTATTATCTTATAGTTTCAGATTTGGACCTAGAGACGCACCTGAAAAACATGTTCAGCCAAAGGTTTAAAAATCTAAAATTTAAAGAAATTTAAATCAACATAATCTTGTTGAAATCGTATCGTTTATATAAACAGCTGAATGCATTAAATAGCTCGCCAACAATTCTTTAGATGAAATGAATGTTCCAAACCCAACTTCAGTCAAAGGAACTGTTGACCTTTTCGCTTGAGAAAATAGTGCCAGATATTATTACCGACCATTATGAAGGTTTACCGGTACTTATTCTACAAGGTTTTAAGGTACAACTCAAACTGATGAAATATATCTATAAATAAAGGGGTGGAACTCGATGGGTATTTGATTTTAAAAAAAAATTATAATAAGTATTTACTTATCATTGGAATTTTTAATAAGAAGTATATAAATAAAGATGTGTTTGACATGTACCCGTTCAATATACAAGCTCAGCTATTTGCAATGTTAAATTTATAACAAGGAAGCTTTCCTAAACTAGTAAAAATCACAGCCCACACCGACAATAGCTTGTAACCTAACACTGAACTTAACAGGTTAGGGTGTCCGAGAAACATTTAGGACGGCTCGGTAAATCGCTACCAGTATTTATTGTCTCAGTAAAACCACGAGACAAGGCCTTAAGGTATGTGCACACTTAATTAGTTTACCAAGAATTATTAGGCCACAAATGAAAAAATAAAATTAATAAGTAATAGTTACAATAATTGAATTAATGAATATGCCTTATTGTATTTTCAAAGATACAGTTAACAGAAATAGAATTTTATAATTAAATAGACGGTCTTATCGCTATTAGAGATTTCTTCCAGATAACCTTTGGATGGACAAAAAATTTGAAAAAAACAGAGTTTTGTTGCATTATTCTCACTACCGAATCAGGATCTTATAAATACATACATACATGACAATAATAAAATATAAAAATTATACTAATATGATATGTGTAAATAAAACATTATAAAATACAGTTACATAAATAAATATAAAACTAAAAAGCTCACAATAACTGCTGCTGCGTCCTTAAATTGAGCTATTTGATTTGATTATTGCTATAATAATCCTTCACAAGTCTATTAAAAATAGGCAGTGACTTGGCTAGCTTGATACGAGTATTAACTGGCATCGTGTTCCAAAGACGAACTGCTTGGACTGTGAAGGATTTACCATAAAAACTAGTTGAGTGTAATCATTGACACATTCAAATATTGATGTTCTTCGATTTTGAACAGGATCACACTATAGCAATGGCGTGGACTATATACGACTCGAGTTGCCATAGACTACCTTTAAGAAACCAGCGGCCTGCGACCAAAAAGTCGAAAGCACCATGAATTTATTGCCAAATCAAAAATACAAAATTTAATAAGGAAATACATCTTGAGTTAGACATTTTTTTAACAGCGGTGTAATCGGTGCTTTCATCAAGTTATGTTTTTCAACTGGCCAAATTTCCACTGCGCGTGACTGCACTATAGTCTAATTTTTTGTCATATAAGTATGAAATAGAAGATTAAAAACGACAGTCTTATCTCAGACAAATAAATATTATGCGTCTAAGAGTTGTATGAATAAAATAATAAAATGTTTATGTAGTTCAATTGCACGATTATTACAATCAGTCCGGTTATAGGTGATCGATGGTCTATAAGTATTACATATATCCACCATTTGCTAAAGACGTTAAAGTATGTAGTCAGGTTCAAAAACGAAAACCTGGGGTGTTGAGTTAGCCACTTTCGAAGAATCGTATATTAATTTGAAAGTTGTTTAGATATACTGGCAAGCACCACGAAATGCATAGATACCATTTTATTTTGATACTTGACATATTCTTAGCTTAATTTATACTATGCCCTCTTCTACGGCAGCAAGCAGCAAAGTGGCCATAGAAGTGGGCACCGGGAGTATGTAAACGCAACTTATTTGATTTTTGCGCGCCTACTTGGCACCTTCCTGCTTTATGCTGTGGAAATGGGCAATCTAAACGACGGGTTAACAAGAACCTGCAAAAGATCAAAATAATCCTGCTGTAGGGGAGCTCATTCGTGAATTAGTTCACCCTACAGTGGGGTTAATGTGTTCAATTCCCTAACAACCACTGACGTGTAGCCGATTTATTTGTAGTACGCTGTTAGGCCAAATTAGGTACTATGTAATTCAAATACTACACGATTTAGTGTGCACTAGTCCCTACAATAAAGTAACCGAGCCAGCCCATAGCGACAATACATGCAAAACTTACATGGTGCCTACCAATTTTAGAACTAACCATAACTGGGTCGTCAGTCACGGATACACCGTCCAAGAATTTATTATATCTGTTAGTATTATACAAATACGAGCATACACTTTTGTTGATTAATGTTTTCAAGTAACAAAGGATTCTTAACAAGACCAATAGGTCTTGATAATAAGGATGGCGATGTATCCTAATAAGACGATGTATTTCCTGACCGATTTCAATAATAGTAATTGTAACAGATTGCTTGATTTTTTTTCTTACCATAATATATTAGTATAAACAGGTTTGCTAAATAATTACAATACATCTACTGTTCAATCAACAAAAAGTTTTTATTAATTTGGTGTGGCGTGGTACTGGCCACTAAACATACTAAATGTTTAATTTAGGAGCATAGGTGATCTTTTGTTTTTATCTGTTCCCCCCCCCGTATTATGATTAAAAATCGTCATTATGTCACGACGTGCAGTTTTCTTTCATAATTAAAACTAGTTATCCCGGCAGGCGTCGTCCTGCCCAGAAAAGCTTCAATCGACATGCCGACAGCAGTGCCACCTACCGGGTCCAATTGTGAACGAACTTAGAAAGCATATCTGGCTCATGCAGAGCAACTTTGCTAAAGATCATCACATGACCAAACCTATAGTTTACGATTCTATAAAGGACATACAGACAATAATTCGTTTTTATATAAAAAAGAAGATGATTACAGTTCACAACAAATTAATATTTAAAGAAGTGTTTAACATCTACATTATAGCTTGTATGGGCCTATTAACTATGTAAGCTTTCTTTTCTATGGATTTCGAACAAAATTATTTCATAACATTAGTTCGTTTTCATACAAAATTACAACAAGCAGAACTTGTCCGTTTTAAATTCGACTTCTGCTTTAATAAAACGTTTAAAGGGGAAGCAGGTTGTCCGTCTCGGCCAAATATGGCCTTAACCTGAACTTTCAGTGTGACTACCGACGCATATAACTGGTTCCATACGTCAATCCGAAACCTATCTCGATCGTTTCGCACATCCGCTATCTCGGATCTAGTGTCTTGAGCTCTAGACATCGGGTTAGGCCCTTTTCGTCTTGTCGCCTGCGCGCTGTCATCGGTAGGCACCTAACGGGTCGTGTTAAATCGATATTCGCTT
Organism: Dendrolimus punctatus; assembly: GCA_012273795.1. Classification (NCBI taxonomy): domain Eukaryota; kingdom Metazoa; phylum Arthropoda; class Insecta; order Lepidoptera; family Lasiocampidae; genus Dendrolimus; species Dendrolimus punctatus. The sequence continues at coordinate 17,360,296 of CM022539.1, forward strand.
TGCCCGGATGCCGACTTAGATGCATATCGGCCTATCTCATTAGTTAATGGCGAGCCAATTACACTGGAGTGACGTGTCCGGGGCAAATTGTTCGGTTGACATACCTGCTCGGCTGGTAAAAATCAAAACTTAGCAAGAGATTCGCAAGAAATTTTAGAGCAGCGTAAAAATATGTTTCGAGCTTCAACGATATACCATTTTAAAACAATTGTTTTAGCTCAAAGGTATCCAAACTTTTTAGCCTAATTACCAAACAGGTTATTTACAAGTCCCAAAGGCAGTCCAGCTGATATTTATCAGATATTTTAATTATTTCTTTAATTTTAAACGGTATATAAAACATCAGTTTATTATTTTGTATGATTACGATGTTTGTTTCCATTTATCAAAATAAAGGATTGGTCGTTATACTGTTGGTTCTCGCGGCCCAAAATTACCCATGACTCGTAGATTGGAAAGCTCAATATTAGCTTATTAATAGTTTTAGCATGTTTTGGTAGAATTTTTACATCTTCGTCCAAGTATAATACTTACATCGACAAATACTTTCACAACAAGACCTTACGATAAGGCAATTTTAAAAATGTCAATTCCTTGGTTTTGGAATTACACAACTGTGCTGCCATCAAACATACCGATGTGTCAGTGAAAACTGTCGGGGTCTAGTGTTTGATTGTCGACTCTAATTATTACGGCGGCTGAATATATAGGTGTGGTGGTCATGTCACTGTCTTTGTAAAGCTCGACTGTATGTGAAACTTGACTGCTGACATGTCGCTGTGGTGAACTGATCGTGTCGTGCCATTATATCAAAATATACTGTTGAATAATGCAGTAGCTGAATTTGATAATTATTTTAAGAGTAAAGCCCTGAGCAAATTGAGGCAAAGCCTGCGTGATAACAAATGACGTGAGTCGTTCGCACTAATTTTTATAATTAGTTTCCAAATTCCAATAGGAATAGTCCCAAGTGAATCTTGAAACTTCAGCGGTACGACACAGGATTTTATCTCATATTTCGTCCAATATGGAACAGTTATTTGTAGAACGAAAAGAAATAAATTTTCATACTGCTGAGCCTATACCAATAAAACTTTTTTATTGAAAACAAAAGAGATTTTTATTTATCCAACCAGAAATAATCAAAGGCCAAAAATAGCTTTAGTTTTGAAAAACATAAGGAATTGTTGCACCAAAATTATTTTCGGACATTTCTCTAAAACCGAAGGGTTTCTAAAAATATTATTGACGTGACAACGTCTTATAATTCGATGGAGCCGGCTGCACGCACGAAAAAACATAACTCATGTGGCGTTACCTCACTCTGAGGCGTTCCATTTAAGACTTGAAGTGCAAGCAAGAGCGCAGAACGAGCGACAAAGAGGCACAATCGACTTCCGCTTTCGGCAGCTTTCGACATCTGTCTCTCTCCTACTTGAGTGTTGAACGTTGTCACGTTCAACTATCGTCAGTAAACCAACTTTACAGACAACCGACTTTTTTTACAAAAATAATACCATAGACTTTAAATTAAAAAGTAAATAATGTTTTCTACAACATCGTCGGTGCCATGTAAAACATTCAAAAAATGCCAAAAAAGGAACCGCGTTAATGTTGTTTATGTTTTACTTGGCACCGACTTCACAATGTTGTAGAAAATATTGATTTAATGCTTTTTAGTTTAAAGTCGGTACTGTTTTTGCTAAAAAAAAGGAGTAGACGCTCAGCGCTCTTCAACAAGGATTACTCTGGATTTCTCTGGGATCCACTTATAAGCTCCTGACTTGGTGACTATGAGACCACCCCAGGAGTTAGAATAAAAAAAAAATTAAATCTGTTCACAATTGATAGAGGAATCGCGTAAAAAACGTATGTTTTTTACAGTCAAATTGAGAAACTCCTCATTTTGGAAGTCGATTAAAAGCAGAAAGAATTTTTAAGTAGATCACACCCATCCTTTGATCCTAGTTCCTAAATCAGCATAATCTATGTATAAGGGCAAGAGAACGAATCGCTTTATATCGCGTCCCGCAACCCGCGCGGGATTTACCTTAGTATGAACAGGGCTTTACGATCAAATCTTTTCAAATTAATAGAGCAGCGGCCATCCCAATAAGTTTGAATAAACAGGAACATGCGATCACGACGGCTTTCGTGTTGAACACGGCAAAAATGGCTGATTTATCAGAGTTACGCTGAGGCGTGCTAATGCGCCCGCGCACTAACAATGCATCGTGAAAACCTGTTGCTGTGATCTACCGAAGCACGCGACGCCATCAATGTTTCTTCCGTCTCTACTATACTCAAAGCTATATTATAAACAATTTTTTAGGGTTACGTAACCTTTTTGGTAAGAAAATCAATGCGCAAATCAGACCGCATATGAAGTACTACTCACATCTGTGAGCCGGGGCATCCGATTATTAGACTGACCCCTCGACTCCGTTCGGCGTCGCGCCGTTCGTGTCGTCACCGATCCTATAACAGGCGGTCTAGATTCCCTTGGCATTCGGAGAAACTGCGTCCCTCTGCATATTTTACCGCCTGTACAACGGAGAGCGTCCTGAAGAATTGGTTGATCTAGTGACAACGCCTCACTTTTACAATCGCATGGCTCGCCAGCGACGGGATGTTCACCACCGTTTCATTGAGGTCCTATGCTCAATTAACTACGCAACGATTCTCCAGAATATTTATCCCCCGTACAATAATGATCTGGAGGGAACATCCCGCCGCGATTTTCCCGTTGTGTTGTGATCCCTATGTCATTTTTTAAAGGGCGTTAAAAAATTACTTAGAGCTCGCAGCGCATTAGCAATACCACTAGTGTTGCAAACGTCCACAGGCGAGCGTCTGCCTGTTGCCCCTTGCCTGAATGTCAGATTTATTCTCAGAAACTAGTAACTGGATGATAGTACTTGACAAAAAATGTGGTCTATAAATAGCGATAATAAAAAATTAGAGGTGACCGCGGCACATGTAGCTGAGAATAAACATCATTGACTTGTTTATTTAAGTTTAAGGGGCGTAGATTTTAGCTTCTAAAGGTGTCATGAAAAGTCATTAATCAAAAATGACTTATAACTACATTTTACGTTTTTAAAATTGTTATATAATACACTGGTCAGCAAATAAACTGGGCCACACGCTACCCTGAAAGTCTGATTCGAATTTCTCAAAAAGTATAATACTTGCAACTATCAAAGTTATGCATAAAGAAATGCGTTTCATAATTATTAAAATGATAAAATTTATCATTGGGAACAATTTTGACGAAATAAATCATTTCACCACAAAAATGTAGTTACAAGATCCAGCAGTGACGCCAACGATATATCGCGTCGATTTCTGACGGCATCATACATCAAAATCACTAAAAATTCCTTGTAGATATTAAATTTAAGCCATGACAATTATAGATACATATAAGAATATTCACTATTAGAAAAACTGACTATGGCTGACCATGAAACTATAGTATACACTTAACGCTTTACTCGCTGAAGTGACCCGCGGGTGCCATCAACTACTAAACATAATTTAAAATGATATTTCAGAAATGACTCATAATTCTAGTATTAGGTGAACGCACATATACATAATATATGTGCCACAAAAGCAGCATACGCTGATCTTATCAAAGTAACGTACATGGCACTTTCAATTACATACAATGAATTACAAATCTAGCTCGTGCGGCACCTACAACTAAGTGCACTAACTTAAGAGAACATAGCCTAGAAAACAGATACGGTTTTTCACGTTAACAATTGCACCAAGATCGTCGGGTGGCGCGATTAGTAACACGGTATAAACGAGCCACGCCCGTTTATTTTATCGTTAAGCCTTTTGTAGCTTCGCACGTGCGCGGGCGCACCGTTCCAGAGACAAAACGCCACCATTTGTGCGAGATTCAAATAGCGAATTATTCAAACGAAACGTACAGATAAGTTCGGAATGCTGCAAAATGTTTTGTTACACGACGCGACTTCATAAAGTGTTAGTGTTTGAGGGATTATTTATAAGTTTTATTTTCATAGTGTTATCAACTGACACGATGTATGACTTGAATTTAGGGTTAAATGAACTAGGATATCTGCGCGACTTCGACCGCGCTTCACTTGAAATTCCCGCGAGAATTCCGGGACGCAAAGAACCGTAATAATAAAATGTAAACTATCTTTTTAGTAAAAACTGTGTCGGAATAAGGTAATTTTTATGTACCTAAACAACTAAAAACCCCTCCTGGGAAAATTCCCACAGAATTCCCGGGACAAGAATCACGCCTCTTATTACATAAAATTTGGTATCGGTCAATAAAGAAATCACATTGGAATTCGTTTTTTTTTAATCTCGCCATTTTAAATCATTTCCAGAAAAAATCCCGGGGGATTCCCTAGTTTGGTAGCGCAGATTTTTAGTCTAATAATTATCTGTCAAACAGCGAAAATCGTATTGAAATCGGCCCAGTATTTTTACATATATCCCGAACAAACAGACAAGAAATGTAAAAGAAATTTCGATTTCCGTATTCTGTTAATTCTCTGCCACGGGTACGCCAAAACTATTATAAGCGTAAACTCGCGAAACAAATGTTTAAAATGTTGGTAGCTTTTTAGTATTCATTTCAGCTAACGCCATTTCTGGTAGACACCAGGTTTTTTCTACTATTATTTTTCGGCGACGATATCTAGAAAATATTGTTGATTTAGTAAAATAAGCATTTTTGACACTATGAAAGTGGAATAGACCTTTGAATATCTTTCCAACGTCCAAAGATATTATAATTAAGCCCCAGAGTGCTTATCTTCCGACGATGGAACGATGTCGGGGAATCAGGTCGAACAGTTCGACCATACACTCTCTAAACTGATCCTATAAAGAACCGCTAGACTGCCAACCTCGTCGTCGTTATCGTCAGCGGCGATAGTCTAGTCTTTGACGCCTTCTATTGACAAGCTGATCTCTAACAATCAACCTCTTGCACATAAATTTGATGGACAATCCACCACACTGGACTTACTTTCTTTACTGGGGGATTTTCCTTATTTAAATAGTATTCTTCTTCCGTACCTACGGAACTCTTCATAGTTAGTATACAGACATGTCCTAGCCTGATTTTGTTGCCTTTTAAAACAGGCAGTTGTAAGCCACAAAGTTGCATATAAAATACAGATGAAAACCAAACATACTATCGCGTATCTGCGTTGCGCACTTTATAGACATTACATGTCGTTTTGAATGTTATCGCAGCTCTAGTGTTAATCCGACACGGCAGGTCGTTTGGGCGTAATAGCACGTATTTGTCATACACTTGATTACGCATAGGGTTATCTAAAGGGCCTACTGTAGGGCCATTACGCTTGTGAATAGCATACACCGCGGGGCAAGCGAGACGTTAAGATTAGCAGTCGCATTGCCGCGTACTGCGAAGATGGTGAAAATGTTAATACGTTTTTACATTCAGAAAATTAAGCTTTGTTCCAACAACTGTATTATTCTACTTGAATAGACTTATTTAATCTACTAGCCAATGACCGGCATGTAGGTATTGCGACGCTTTTTGTGATTTTTTGGATGTAAACAACGTCTACATCCAAAGTTTCTATTTAGCAAGCTAGTTTAGCAAGCTATGGAGTAAGCTGTATTGACTGTTTCTCTTATAAATAGAATCAGAAATGAGTATATCCGTAAGAGCTTCAAGGTAAACGATATAGCTCGCAAAATGAGCGAGTTCAATTGGCAATGAGCCGGTCATGTCTCTCGTAGATCTATCGGCCGACGAAGCAAACATGTCTCGAATTAGAGATCTCGTCTCGGTAAAAGTAGAACGCCCTCCAGCCCGATGAATCCACGACCTGCATAAGGTCACTAGCAGGGGCTGGAAGAGGAAGGCGGGGGACCGGGATATGTGGCGCAGACTTCTCCCAAGTCTGCGCCACATATCCCGGGTTTACATCAAGCAGTGAAGTGATGACCCGAAAGAATTCAACTCAATCACAACCTCTGCCGTCTTTACGGCCTTGTGGTTGAGTGGTCTAAACCTTCGCACGCCTAGCTCACTGCAACGAATGAGTGGAAAGTAATCTCAAACTTTTTTCCTGGCATGATAAACTTCATAAATGAACTTTCCGACCAACATTTTTAATAACAGGTATAAATAGTATATAATATGACCTTTTTAATACAGGGAGGTAAATGGAAATTTCCACCGGACTTATTCAGGATATAACCATTACTGTATTTGATAGAGGAATTTGAGAGAGGATCTGTTCTCTCTTTATCTTTGTATAAAACTACTTAAACGGCTGCCGTTCATTGATGCATAATAGTGTAATTGCAAATGGTAGCTTTGTCTCTAATCTAATCTGTATCTTCAAACTTATATGCCTTATATATCATCATCCTCAGACTACTTTATGCAATCATCTCATTTTTATCTTCAACCTCAGCACCTTGGTAAGGCTAAAGAAGCAAGACTTTTCTTAATTTCGGTTTTTATTGGAAATAAGGTTTATTATAATTAATTATTTCAGGAAACCATAACAAAGATCGCACAGCTTTCTAATTCAATGTTAGACAAAAACAGTTTCTCTCCGAATTGAGAGCAAAGGAATTAAAATAAAGCCAACAATGTATCGCCACCGTGCATTTTCACCAACATTACCGTGAGGTGAACATCACGAGCTGCTAAATCACAGCAAATGTGCGGCTGCCGTCAGCAAGATACCTCCGCTCCGACCCAGTTTGCGGCGCGTGCGCAGGTCGCGTCAAAGAGTAACTGTTTCTGTGTGACGCAGAGGGTGCCACTACCAAGACTAATGCTGATATTATACCAACCAAATTGAATCAATCTGATTGAAAACTAGAGAACAAAAAGGAAACAATGGTATTCGATAACATTTAATGACTCAACTTTGTATTTATGAGTCACTTTCTTTGATTCAACCAAATTAAAGGAAAATTGCACCGTTTAATATCGGATTAAGATTCTATTATTGAAGTAACTAGAGTAAAGATCAATTTTTGAATTAGGACGCAGATTATACAAGTATTTAATTTTTACACCAAAGAAGTTCTCTATAATGTATTATTTAAGTTATGTCCAAATCCACAACAGCAAGCAGATCTATCTATATGCTCAACATATATTGTGTTTATATACTAGCGCTACATCCCAGTCCTACAGATTATCCAGAACAAACTGTCGCTGCCTACCTCTCCAATTTTCTGTTTGCTGCCTAGGATGTGGGAATAATATAAACGTAGAGTTATACACACTTGGACCGTTGGTTTTGAGAGATTACACATAGTTAAACCAGCTAGTTTCTATTACTACCGTGCAATTAAAGGTGTCACTTGCAGTTATCTTAATCAGATTCAAATATAAACATTAATTTAATCGTTTAATATTTTATATATTTTACTTATCAGCGTTCGATGTAATAGCTGCTGTTATGCCTTTGAAAGCTAAGAATGTGTCCGAAACTTTGGGTATTGATAAGGCGGTAACTACGATTTCGAATGAAGTAGTCTAGAAAGTAATGCTCTCGTCTAGGAGATACCTATTAACGCAAGATAAAAACAAACTTCCAAAAGAAGTCCAATATTTGTGGTACACATGAAAGTGACGCAAATCGCTTCTTTTATATCGTATGAACAAAACTTATGGGCGAACTTGAAGTTCGTAAATGCAATCACCAAGAATACAAATAAGGTTCAAAAGGCACATACAAAACTAAGACTGGTGTTGCGCCCTCACTCCGGACTCTCTGACCGGCCCCCGTGATCTCATACGGTCAGAGTAGACCGATGCAGAAAGATCGCGAACGCCCCAAACCAGCCGAGGCCAACAGAAGGCACCGATAGCCAACTAAAGCCCGAGATAGCCATCGGGCGCAACAGACTCGCCGATCAAGGCGCTGATGCCGCGACGGCCGCTGTGGACAACGGAAGCCGCAGATCGGCTAACGTGACTCGCTATATAGAGCACCACCAACTGGAATGCCCTTCATATCAAAACCGGAGGAATTAACAACTGCATTCAACAGAACTGAAGACCTAAAGATGGCAGTCTCGCTCAGCGCAAACTTATGTAGATAAGTTCTTCCAAGACGCATTCAAATTTTGCGCAAATGTTGAAACTATCAATATAACATACACCGATATAGCAAATGGGTGACATTTAACATTGCAATCTTGTGGTACGTCGTCTTGCCCGAAAACCTTAATTCAACAAAAGACCAAAGAATACTTGGTGCGCCGAAGAATATTTCCTTTTACACTCTCCCTCCCCATCCTCACCATCAAGAAAAGAATAAACTTTCAATTGAAAAATACGCTAAGAAAACAAGAAAATCACACGCCTTGTCAGTGCTGTCACCGCAATATATGTGGTTGGAACAGGAACTAAACAAACCCATAAAGTAATTTAAGAAATAACTTTTATTCGGCTTAGCCAAATCCTTGTGAATGTGAAGGCATGACTGTGGAATAAAGGTAGGTAAATTATTCTTCCCTTGCTTCTTCTTCCACGTCCCTTTGCCTTCTCCCGGCCAATGCATCGCGCCCGCAAACAGTATTCATAATATTTGAACATTCAGAGCATTCAGATACACCTTATACGCCTCTTCAGCATTAAGCAGATGAACCGTGCAGATATCCGAAGCACCGTTCCGAGCCAACGTCGCACTTAATCTGCGCAGTGCGGACGTTAGTCAACCACGCGCAGATACCATCGACACGAGCGATGAAACGCGATTGTTTACGAGGTGAACGTAAACGCACGAGTTTATTGTGCCGGTTTTGCGTAAGTTTCCGATGTCAAACATCTGCTCATACAGTTCCGTAGCAATTTTGGCTAAAACGGAACGCTAATGGTACTTCTTTGTATAATCTCTCTCATTTCTTTCACTTTCTTCCTATAATTTGGTATCAGTATCATACGTGTGTCCCTTCTATACTGCTCTAATGTGGCATACGTCCTTTGTTATACCATAAAATATTAAACCACTTTTCACATAAACCCTCCATTATTTTTTTCTACCTTTACAGTTGCACCCACCAATCTTCACTGTTTAACATTCTTTTTTCACGTGACTTTCATCCCTATTATTACACAGATACACATATCACTTCAGTCTTCTTCCGCTCAATTTTTCAGTCACGGGTGCAACTTTCAAATACAGAATATATAGGTAGAATTCAGTAGAGACATTGTTTAACGATATATAGATTACTCTATATACCGTTAAACAATGTTGTATCAAGGGAAATAACAAAATAAAATTAGATTTGATGCGACCACCAGACCACCACACATGTGAGTTTGGGTTGATTTTTTTAAATATACATAGTCATACAGGTATTGTTAAGCAAATCATCAGCAATGCACCGGCCCCAGACACATTTGAACTGTGAAATAAAAAAATCTGAGAAAAGTCAAGGCGGTAGAGCTTAAAATATTTTCAAAGAAAAAAGTTCCATATCCAAATGAAAAAACAGTAGATATTTTGTTGCCACTACTGAATTATACCTTGAAATTAAATTTTCCTTTTCAAACTTCTATTAAAAACATACGTGTTATTTGAATGCTCCTATCTATATTTAACTAACAGACTAACGTTATGAGGTTTTTTTAATTTGCGAATAGAAATTTATTTTGAAAACAGTTATTTAGGGTCCCATCATTTTAATATGTATAAGCAGATAAATAGAGATCGCACGTGTGTGCGCGGGTGATGCAAATGCGCAAGCGCATTAAAATGCAAGATGGCGGAAGCGCGCACGCGAGGTCGGCGGGTCGCAGTATCGCCACGCGCCATTGTCCCGGCTACTGAGTATTGACACCACACTTTTCAACAATACAGAAACTAAAACTAATCTATAAAACAAAAAGTTTATTCATTACTAAACGTTATGACTTCATTTGCAGGTTGGTTAAAAGAATCAATTCTCCATCAATCAAGTCCAAAGAGTATACATAAGCACTGACATACTGAACTGTATTGAATTTGGAGCCCTAACCGCGGATAACTTGCACGCCACACTTGGCAGCCGACGCATCTCTTAATAATGGTCTATACTTTTTTATTAAATAGGGAAGTTTTATTTACTGCTGAAGTAATTAATACGCTATTTAATTAGTTACAGTTATAACATCATAATTTTGTACGCCCATTAAAATTCTAGGAGGCTGCGATGTTATTTAAAATGATAAAAGTCTCAGTTCATTTGACTATAATTTAGTATATACCTGGGGTCCAATTCTACTATTAATGTCTCGTCAATATCACCAAACACTATCGCTTCAATTGTAAGTTTGTCTGATTTCCGTATTCTCATAATTTTAACGACGTGCCAACGAAATCTTTATAATTATGTATAAAGATGCATATTAATTATTATAAGCGAAAACTCACTAAATAAATGTTTAAAAATTTGGTAGCTTTTGAAAATTAATTTTGGGTAACGCCATTTCTGGTAATGGTATTATCAAATTTTATTATTCTGTTGCGACTTTATCCAGAAGAGATTGTGGATTTAGTAGATTACGAATTATTGACACAATCGTACTTTGAATATCTTCGAAATGTCAAGATGTTGAAATAACAGAACTGGGCCTCAGGAGATGTGTAGTAAAATCAACAGGTGAACAAACTTTGCATTCAATATATTATTATTCCGAACAAATAATTTTATACTAATATATAAAACTGATTTGAAAAATTCTTTCAGTGTTAGATAGCCCATTTATCAAGGAAGGTTATAGGCTATATATCATCACACTAAAACTAATAGGAGCGGAGCATCAATGAAGACTGTTTCAAAATCGGGTTTTTTTTTTAGTTACTTTTATTTACTTTCCACGCGGACGAAGTCGCGGGCAGAAGCTAGTATATTATAGTTATAGATGCAAACGCTATCTTGAAAGCATTTTGTCAAGTCAACTGTATGAAACCAAAGATAGTTTGCAAAAAAAATACCACTAAAAAGAAAATTATGTAAAGAATTAGAACGCCCTTTCAGAATTATTTTAGTTTATCGGGAGCGATACCGTGTTTGCCAAGAACAATACTTTGGCAAATACTCGTATCTAGCATGACAATCAATGTTCAAATAATCATTAAAAAAGTTCGTTGCTAAGTTTAGAAATCGTATCGCACAGCCAGTTCTCATCACAAGAAAGGTATACCATATACCTGTCAGTTTCAAAACGATATTTTTTTACGGTTTAAGTTGAAATGAACCTAATTCAAACGAGCTGAACTCTTAAATTAACAACATATAACCATGATTACAACTTGTCATTTCCACCAAAAGACATTTATGAGCTTCTGGAAAGATTAAGATCAGTAAGAGGTAATTTTCAGGATCCATTATAAAATTATTGCCAATAAATATTTATTTAATCTGCATAAACGCCGCCGATTTATTGAGAAGTAAAATCTTTGATTCTCGTATGGAAGCAATAACAATCACAGCACATTATTAACCTAACTGTGCTTTTTAGTACAGAAAGTGGGTTAGTAATTTAATTTGTGAATCGAAGACTACCAATAAAGGAAATACCATTCAAGTTTCCATTCCATTTCATAAAATGTTTTCAATATTCCTTTAGAAACTTTCAAAAGACGAAATCATACTATTGATTACAAGGTATTATTGCAATATAATAAATAAACTAATAAATCGATACATTACACATATTTTAGATTCACAAGCTAACAAATTACACTTTTGTTATATGGAGAACCGTTCGTTTTAATAGTCCGAATAGTCCGGACTCTGGGCCCGTACCAAACACCCAGACCAGAGTAAATAAGGTAAAGTAAAATTGAACTGGAGATTACTGCATTCAAGTGACCAAAGCGGGTTACACTCGAAACTACAAAACCATGGAGGCAGTCGAATCGCCTTTCATTTTTTTAAGTGTCTGTCGCAAAACATAGAATGTATATTAATTACGAAAAGCTACTTGACGACAGATGATATGGAGTTTAACATTATGCGATTAAGTAACCTGTTTTTAACCCTTTTAATGTAAAAAAGCACGAAGCCCGGACAATCTCGTTCGCCCGGAGAGAAGAATATTGATTTAAAATAAAAACCCTTTTAATGAGTCTATAAACCTCGTTTAACTATTATGAACGAGGGGGTAAATGTAAGGAATGCGCGCGTCTTTATTAAAACATGAACGTAGCAGACTTCTATATCACACTATTTGTAGAAATGAAATTAACTTATATGGATTGTCCGGTAATAATTGAACGCATGGCTACCATACAGCTATCCTCTCACGATCCGCTAAATCGCTGTACACAATGGAGCTAGTGCACCGAGCTCCCAGAAACAACATATTCCGCTATAAAGCTGAATTATTTTGCGTACAGCCAGAAATAGCCAAATAAATTAAAAATAAAATGAACTTGTAATAGACACACGCGCATATATATATTTTGGTTATTATTAAAGTCTAATAAACAGTGTAGCCTTGGCGAAATCTGATTATAGAAGTATAGTCTTTGACAACAGAATACAGAACCTTAATAATGTTCAAACTTATAATTAAAATTAATTATTATGGTCGAATTTTGAGCACGGGCGACCACTCCTACATATAAATATATGTATAGGCATAAAATCTGACAGCACGTTAACTTTTGTTGGACACGTATCTGTTACGCAATTAAACATGTGTCAATATGATTATGAATACCAAACATCTAGTACCAAAATTATGCACCCACTTCCAGAAACTTTGATAAGTCCAGCTCTGCTCATTGGCGCACAAAGGCCTTTTTTATATCTTTAGAAACTAATATTTCGTTACCGATTGACTTTAACAAGTCACTAAAAAATTAATGATAGAAAAAAATTATAGATAAAAAAATTATGAAATATTTAAACGATGTCAGACATGCCTGTATACAGTGAGTGATATTTTCATCACTCAGTGACTAAACGCGTAAAATTTGATTGCGTTTTTGAAAGGTTTGCTCTGAAGTTTGCGCAGATCTAATCAATTGTTAATGTTTAGTCCACCCGAGAAAGTTGCAGTGTGAAAGAGGTGGTATACGAGTCCGAATAGCAGCCGAGAGAAAGATCACATTAGTACCCCCTCATATTCATGCGTATCGCATGTTTTAACTTTATTCTGCGTAATGACAGATTGTACGAACTTCAAGGATGCATATAACTTTTGCTCATAAACACTGTTACGTATTATCTGGTGGCAGCTATTTATGTTTTTTCGTTTTTTTACGATATACCATTATGCTAAGACATACATACATAAGTAAAATAATTTTTCCTGCTAAATTTCATCTACCCAAAAGTTTAAAAAATAGTGACATACAGATGAAAACACGTAACAAAATTATAAAGAGTCCCGTTCGACAATGAACCCTAATAACAATACAAATAAAGGAACAGGATACAACACAGACTTGTTGGAGAAACAAAATAATTATGAACAAGAAGGCACGTGAATTGTAACTTATGCTAAAGTATGCGAATTTTTAGCATTTTCAGAGATAGGAAAAGATAATTAAAAACAAATATAATCACAATGTGACTCCAACAGATCTCTGAATAAAACAAAACCATATAATTTGATAAATATAAATTTATTCGAAATACAAAACTTTGTTTCTTAAAACATATAACTAAAAACATAGTGGAATTCGCTTATCAAATAACCTATTCGAGTCACATTGCTCAAAGCAGTGTTGATTAAACTTTAATTTATAAAAATATAATTTTAGGACGATAAAGCATGATATACCGAATGAAGGTGTCTGTGAATATGATAAATTAATCCCATGTGCTATACAGTAGATAGCAGTAAACGTTAATTAATCATGCTCGAAGGACCAAAGTGTATAAACAGCATGTACCAAAAGCCTTATTGTCCCAAAGGATGTATGCATAATATATAGGGCCGTAATTGGGCCGCAACCATCAAATTGGGATTCGCATCAAAGTCCAGATCAGGCCCTATGTCTCTAAATGAGAAATTACGATTTTTAAAATTAATGATAATTCGAAAATAATTTTGGAGGAACTTGCCGAAATGCTGGGCAGCTTAAATGAATCTTCCGACGGGTCGGTCTCGGTATGAATCTGGACAAGACGAAAGTCATGTTCAATGAACACGTCATGCCGAGACCGGTAAACGTCGATGGCGTCCCTCTGGAATTTGTGCAGGAATATGTCTACCTTGGACAAAAAATACAGGTAGGCAGACACAACTTCGAGGGGGAAGCCAATAGGAGGATTCAGTTGGGCTGGGCGGCATTCGGCAAGCTTCGTCAAGTGTTCTCGTCGACCATTCCGCAATGCTTGAAGACAAAAGTCTTCGAGCAGTGCGTCCTCCCTGTCCTGACCTACGGGGCCGAGACGTGGACACTGACGGCAGGATTGGTCCACAAGTTCCAAATCACTCAACGGGCTATGGAGCGAGCCATGTTGGGTGTTTCTCTTATGGATAAAATTAGAAATGAGGATATCCGTAAGAGAACCAAAGTAACCGACATAGCTCGCAAAATTAGCAAGTTGAAGTGGCAGTGGGCCGGTCACGTCTGTCGCAGGACCGATGGCCGTTGGAGCAGACGAGTCCTGGAGTGGAGACCGCGTCTCGGTAAACGTAGTGTCGGACGCCTCCAGCCCGATGGACCGACGACCTACGCAAGGTCGCCGGTAGGCGCTGGATGAGAAAGGCAGCAGATAGGTATGAGTGGCGCCGTCTTGGGGAGGCCTACGTCCAGCAGTGGACTGTGAATGGCTGACGACGACGACGAAAATAATTATATAAAATTAAAGGGCCAATTTTAACTAATAATATTAAAATGGAAAAAATGGTAGTACTCTACGATAAATCACCCTACTCTATGATAAATCAAGGCTCCTCGCTGATTTATAAAAGGGTAGGTATTTTTTTTATTTCCTTAGTCCCCCTTTTGGAGCACATACGTCTTATACTACTGTATATATTATTTTAGGAGTATTATTATTAACTGGATTAAAGACAATAAGCAGTAACGGTTTTATTCGCAATAAGTCAGAATAAGTTTGTAGGCTACTTAAAAAACCATAAAGAAGTCTACAAACTTACTTTAACTCAATGTGAATAAGACCGTGGGTGGTGTTTGTATTCTCTAGTATGAGAGAACATACTATAAATATCAAGAGCCCAATAAAAAATGAAAGCCCCAAATCCCACGTAACTAGACGGCGCCCTTCTCTCCCATTTTATATTTAATATATAAAACGTGTATATAAAAAAATAAGTATTTCTAAAATTTGAAACTAGAACTTCGGCCAGCCAATTTTATAAATTTTATGAAATTGTTTGAATGACGCCAGAATTCTTTATAAACTGGTAGATATAAGAAATCAGTGATTAGGTATGTTTTGTTACTTACCAGAGCCGCATGGTCGCTTTAGCGACAAAGCCCTTTCATTATGAATTTTTAAAAATTAAAAGAATAATTGGGATTTTATATTTATGACTTATTACAATTTGAAAATGTGTTTTAAATAATAAAACATTGATTGAAGGTTTTAATTGGGATTTTTTCATAAAAGCAAGAAAAGACTAGTGACGCCACTGTGATTGGATCGTGTGTTCGAGTGACATTGTTTATACTGGAGCGTTGTTATTACCGTCCTTCTTCCATAACGCAAGGAACCCCGTAGGATATTTAACAAACGCTCGCTTATCAAGCCTAACATTATCATAGCAAATCTTAAATTCTATAAGAAAAATAATAGAGATCCAAGTCCACCTTACCAAGCAAGCAAATTGAAATAAAATATGCCTTTTCAAACTATGTTTTCAAAAGCCATATCACTTTCAAAGCCAGGTCAAGTCTTATAACAGTCTTTTGGAATACAAAATGTTTCATATTTTTTACGATATAGAAAAAATAAAAGCAAGACTTATAAACCTAATTCTAGAACACAGCTTAAAGTAAATTTAGCATCAAACTTTATAGACTCCAGATTAACTGTGCAGCCACTAGCGCCATAATTTATGTCGTATGAAAACGCGACGCAGCCGTCTACGTAAATAAGAGCGGCCATAATGTTTGGCGCAAATTATAATTTGATTCAAGCAAATTACATCCTAGGGGCTTGTCCATATAAGCGCTTCTAATCGTTTAGCGTTTTACGCTATTTTACGAACACTAATAATTTTGATTGTATCGCTACCTAGCAATTTATAAAATTCTACAGAATAAACTACCAAACATAAAAGATAATCGCGACATCAATGTGTCAGTCACATTATCGACCAAAGTATAGGCCCCTATAAATGAGCAACAGATTCTGAAAAAAGACTACTGCGCAGCGCCCTGTAGCTAAATATATACGGTCACAAAGCTTGATGACCTATAACCATTGCATTTAACACGGATGCGTTCATATTATCCACAATGTAATCAATATTTGGAGACCGTATGAACGATGGTCTCATGGCGGTAACCGCACCAACTATAGGGCACGTGTGGCGGTAACCGCATGAACTATAGCGCATGTGGCGATAACTGCATGAACTATAGGGCACGTGGCGGTAACTGCATGAACTACAGCTTGAATAACGGTGGCCGCATGAATTAATTACTACTGTTACACAGATTAAAAAAGTAGTAAAAAGCGTAAATGGGCTTTGACTGTGTGCACACGGTTAACAATTACAAATTTGAAACTTATAGCCTAAAAAAAAGGAATCCAGATACGTCAATAATTAAAATTAGTGTACTCATTAACTAGAATACCTGAAAATAACGACACTTATTGCTCTAAGACAAAACAGCAATATCCATTTATCCCGAATCAACAGATATGTTTATCTCTAATCAAGGCATCGATAATTAAAAAAATAATATTAAATTAAAATCTAAAACTCTAAATGCAAACATTGCGTGAGATAGTCATTAAGCATTTTCTTAGCACATATCAAACGAAATCAAAAACATTTTTACCAGGTCAGTCTTGTTCAAAACAAAGAGACATACAAACATAATTGCAAAGACAATGAACAGGTTAACAATAGATACGCACGGGAACTCCTTTACGAGTGCTCTCGACGAAGTCGGGGATGTCGCCTGCAAAAAGAAAAAAAATATTTTAACATACAATACTATATACGTTATCGTGTGGAGTACATAAATCTAGTATAGTGAGAATTTTTGGCGGAATTCTATACAGTAATACGTGAAGCCAAAACACAGCAAAAACTTTGTAGCCATTTTTACGAAAATGGGCGGATTTGCGCGGACGGAGGAGTGTATAATAATATAGGAGTATAAGTAATTTTCGTAAAAAGGGGTACAACGTTTTTCATTCACGTATTAATATAATGTTGAATGTAAGCATATAGGACAATAAATTTAAAATATATGTATATACTAGCTTATTCCCGCGACTTAGTCCGCGTAATTAAAGTTTGTTTAACTATCCCACGGGAACTCTTTAATTTTCCGGGATCAAAGTATACTATATGTAGACCAGGGATATAAGCTACCACCATACAAAATTTCATTTAAATCGGTCCAGTCGTTTCGGAGATTAGATCGTACAAACAGAAACAAAAAATTTGAAAAAATCTAAATTAGTTCTATTTGACTTCTTACATCCCCCTAACTCGGATTTAGCATTTTTTTCAATGTACAGAAATTCGACCTCTACAGTTTGATTACATGTATAGATGATATATAGTTGAACAACTGATCTTTCTGTATATGCATATTTAATATGTCTTAGGCGCGTAGTTTTTTTTTGATACGAAAATATAGAACCTCCGAGGTAGAATAAGTTCCCCTAATAAAAGCTCAGTTGCTAATAAATTGATGATTTACATCTTCTGTTGTGACGGGCAGTGGGGTTTGACTTATTATCATGTACATAGACTAGGAAATAAAATTAAATTTTAACCTATATGTATGACCTACAAAGTGTTCTTCAATTGAACTTATTTTGAATAAAAACTTTTGAATTTGAATATTGTGAATTCGAACCTTTTTGGTATGTTTGCCACCCTTGTACACGTTGTAGGGCACGAGGGCGATGTGCTTGTTCCGCGCCAAGGCGCGTGCTACAGTCCGCGACTGTTCGGGTCGACTTAACCCCACCAGCGCCGACGTGTCACTCAAGAACTGAACTGTCACTTGACCTGACACATTAGATAGATAACACTTTACTGTACACAATTACAGAAAACACAGATGAACTTATACATACACATACATACATACATAACTTCACGCCAGGTCCCTTGCGGGGTAGGCACGAACAACAGAGCGCCATACAGGCTTATTCTTCCACACCTCACTTGCTTCTTTGACATTAATAGCTCTTGTCATGTACGCTCGTCAGTTCTTAAGGCTCCTGACATCACTTTCTGCTAATACAGGATCAATTTGATCATGGAAGGTGTGTCGTGGCCTTCCGCGACTTCTGAATCCATCCACTTTTGCATTGTATATCTGTTTAGTCATTCTTTCATCATACATTCTTTCCACATGCCCCAACCACCGGAGCATTCCTTTCCTTACCTTCACCCCGACACTCTCTTTCAGACCAACTCTCTTTCTTACTTCGGTATTACGAACGCGGTCCGCGAGCGTCACTCCGCAGATTTTGCGCAGTGCTCGCGTCTCCACTGCATTTACTGTACTTTCATGCTCTCTATTCCATACCCAACTCTCGCTTCCATACGTGTGCGTAGGTACCAGCACCGCGTTGGGTATGGCAAGCTGGACCTTCTGGCTGAGGTTCTTAGCGCCTAGAAGTTTACCTAACGCTCCATTCACACTATTCCCCAAATTTACTCTTCTTTCTATGTCAGCGGTGTACCTTCCATCTCTGCTAAAAGCACATCCAAGATATACAAACTCATTCACTTGTCAGCATAACATCATCGACCTTCCTTGCATTCATTCTGGTTTCTTCTCTTTCAAACACCATAACCTTTGTTTTCTTCACATTCAAATGTGCCTCTCCCCTGACAGTCATCTTTCACCATTGTGACTAGTGTTTGCAGTTCTGATAGCGATTCGGCTAAAAGCACGGCATCATCCGCAAAAAGCAAAGTGCTAACAACTAGATCACCCATCCGCACCCCAACATCCATCAATCTTAATCTCTGGAGACAATTGTCCAGATATAGGATGAACAGCAAAGCCGACAGCACGCAGCCCTGTCAGACGCCAATATTGACGTCAAACCAGGGCGACAGGCTGCCGTCCACCCGCACGCATGCCATACAGTCCTCGTAAGTGGACTGCACAGCACGCAGCAATTGGCCATTAATCCCATATCCGGGCAATATGTCCCAGAGGTCCTTCCGCACATGAACGTATAGCCTAGAAATATTCTATATGTGCACAACGGGCGGTCTTATCGCTAAGAAGCGATCTCTTCCAGATAACCCGTAACATTAATACTCGTTAACTCATTTATTAGTAACGCAGTGACGCAAAAAAAAACAATTATTTCTGACGAGATAACTTCTTATGGGAGGGTAAACTGCTTCGTTAAGTAACGCGTTACGGCGCCAGCCTGTCTGGATTCCCTTTCCTTCAAGTTAGATTAGTTTAAGTTATCACGCAGACGCACACCGTCTTTTTTTAGAGTCTCGAGTGAAAAAATGATAGTTTTCAATGTTTTAAGAACTCTCACTCCAAAGGACAGCTCAAAAAAATATTTAAAAGGTCGCTTCAAATTTTTTAAGATTTCAAAAATCGCCAAAAACCGATGTTTTTTTCATCAAATTTTATAGACCAAGAAATAAGAAGATTCTGAAAGTTTCAAGATTTGAATTTTAAAAGGTAGAATTTATCGAACGAGTTAGTTAACTTACCATATGGACTAAACAGTTGATTGATGTCATTTCTCACCCAATCTCTTGGGAAGGTCAAGTGGAAAACATGGTCCCTGGATGGCGTAGCTAAAATATAACATTTATATTATTACAGATTATTAACCATCATTATCATGTTAAGCCTCAAAAAAAACCATGATAGCTTAGTGGTTAAAGCACAAACTTAAATGAACTGGTTTCGAACCCGGATCCGAAAGAATGCACCACTTAAGCAGTTTTGGAACCTAATGTATATATTGTTATAAGTGTTGTGTGTATGGGACTCTGATACGAGCGTTATAGAGTATTATCCCCGCAAACTGCTAATTCGCTGGAACCTTGTCAATAAACATTCACGTGACGTCATCAGGAACTCGATATGTACGCGTACTCGCCGGTCAGTGACGCTAACAGTACTGAGTGTTCGGCTACGGTTACGTCACCAAAATGGCGGACAGGCGCAATTTGCGGGAATAATACACCACTAAACCTGCCTTCCATGTGTCCACACTTGAGTAGGAAGAAAATGAGTTTTCGAACATATTTATACCAATCTTCATCCACGTATGAAAGCTTGAGTCATCCCGGGAAACCGAGTGACTCACTTCCCCAAAAGATGTTTCTTCCACCGCATCCCTAAATGCTGATGGACCCCTGTGATGGGATCACGGGAAGAGATGTTGCGCATATCTGCCTCTCCGAACACCGGACTAACCTCTCCTCTTTCTTGGTTTGGGAAAGAGGGTCTTAATTTCTTTTTTTTTGTCTTTTGGATGTCTCGCACATTTAATATTTAATTATTACACGTAAATAACTATATGCAGCTATTGTAGGGCCTAGTGTATAAACTAAAAATCTTACGCTAGCGTTATTAAAAACCTGGTTCAATCTTTTTACGGAACCGCCACAAAGTTCTCGAACTGTCATAATGGCTAATTGGGAAGCACCACTTTGTGGTCAAACTAACTAACTCCGTTGGCTCAACGACCCGAAGTGAACCTTGGCCTCCGAGACGAGAGCACGCCATTTCCCTCAGTCCCGCGCAGTGTCCTGCCAATTGTGGGCTTGCAGTGCGGTCAGGTCAGCTTCCACTCTCTCCCTCCAGCGATACTTGGGACGACCAACCGGGCGTCGACGGATTGGTTGTCCAAGTATGCTTTCTTCACTCCCTGATCCTCATCCATTCGCTCTACATGACCGAGCCAGCGGAAACGGTGAGATTTTATCTCCCCAATTATGTTAGGCTCGGCCATGAGGTCTTCTATTTCGGAGTTTGTTCAGACCCTCCAGCTGCCATCTTCCTTTATTGTTGAGCCCAAGATTTTCCGGAGAACCTTCCGCTCTGTGACCAGCAATTGGTTCTCCTCCTTCAGTGTCTTTGTGGTCAAATACAGATATTTGAAACGAACGTCGAACTAATGCTTTCTCCCTTTAACTACATAGAAATTGTATTAGAATAAAAGAGACGATATAATTATTTTGGTTTTGGCAATTTTGATGGCAGCTCGCAGCTTGTGGACAAAAATAATATTAAATTTGTTAAGGTGTTAGCAGCACTTTTATTTGGTTCTTACCATCGTCTCCTGCCAGATTGATATAAGGCGAGTCCTCATGCGCCGTTTTAGCCAAGTACAGTTTGTTGACGAACGGCTCGAGTTTCTCAGACTTGGAGACGCAGTTCTCCTTGTCGACATACTTGAACATCGCCAGGAAGCAGAGGCCGGTTATGAACGCGTCATACCCCGCCTCGTGTTGCTTGTCGTCAGAGTGGGAATAACCTCGGCCTTCTTCTGCAGCTGTATGAGAAAATAGATCATGAAAGCCTTAGTGCATTGTTTCTTAAAGATTTTTATGTCGCGACCCAAGAAAAAGCCTAAAAAGTTCAGTAGTCTTGCGACCTCTTAAGAGGCTATGTACGCCTAATTACGCCTAATCATTTCATGAAATCAACCCCGCACGGCTAACATTTACTTCGATGGAACAGCGCCAAATAAAACTTCGAGCGTGGCGAAATATTGCAATTGATCATACCGACGCGCACCGCTTGATTGACTTGATTCAATTTATTTCATTTTAAGGCTCACGAGAGCGAGACAAACTGTCCTAAAGTGATATAGACTGTTTGTATGCGTAATGGGTATTGATATTTTGTCACACCTTCCTAAGCGTCTTTAGCCCAACGGCTTACCATGCTCAATAGCAACTACGAAGTGCAGGGTTCGAATCCTCATCAAGCTGTACGTATTTTTATTTTTCCAGCAACTTTTTAGATAGGTAAATTTTATTAAATAATTTCATTATTAAAATTTTTTCATATTATTCCTTCCCTATTATCCCTATTAATATTTAAAATGCGAAAGTAACTGTCTCTCTGTTTGTTCCGTTTTCATGGAAAAACTACTATACCGATTTGGCTGAAATTCATTATATATATACATATATATATTTTACAGACATAAATAGAGCATTTGTAGCTCAAAAAAAATGCATCCGAGCTATTGTAGGTATCCGATTTTATGATTCTTGTAAGCCTCATTTTAAAAATCTACAAATTTTACCACTGCCATGTTTGTATATTTATGAAATATGTTTATTTGTCAGAAACAATTTAACAATTTTTACGACGGCTAAAGACCTCTATCCAAACAATACTAGAAATAGTGAACGACTGGTTTTAAATATGGCACCAAAAACAACCCTCTTTACCAGAAACTGCTATAACATGTGCATTAAAGTCTATAATAAAATTCCAATGCACATAAAAGAGTTCAGGATTAATAAATTTAAAAATCAACTAAAGGAATGGCTTTTAAATAGAATGTTTTACTCGGTGGACGAATTCCTCAATTGTACATAAATAATTCCCTTGACTTATGAATGTTATTATTATTATTACTACTATTATTATTATTAGTATTATTGTTTGACATTTATCAGTATTTTATTTCATAATTATGATCCATTTAATATTATATAATTTAATTAAATTTATTAGAAACATTTGTATGCTCCTATGGGAGCAAAACATGTGTACATTGTGACATATATACCAACTGTTTGACCATGTTTTAAACAAATAAATTTGATTTGATTTGATTCGGTGCCGAAACTGAACATAGGATGCTTTTTATCCTGAAAAATGGAATAGTTTCCGGGATAAAAATATATTTGTCTTTTTATTGGTTATGCATTTATGGAAAAACTACCGGATGGGGATTATGCCCATATTCCCAGAGCCCTAGTACCACTAACAGTTCACCCCAATAGCCCGGTACTTTCTCTTCTCATTTCCCACAATAGTCCTACACTGGCCGGGGCTTGTCCATGGGTGCATTATTGTATGGTGTAGAGAGGGATAATCGCCGGTCAGTGTCACGCCACATTTAGATTAAATTTGTCAAGAGGCCTTTACGTGTCGGCCTCCCCGTGGCCCCACGCAAGCCCTCCAAAAGTCCGGGCCATTTTTATGGCCCGTGGTCTTGAAAGATATACAGATAATAATAATACTAAAAAAATTTTATAAAAAAAAAACTTTATAATAATAATAATAAACTATATATTTTTGATGCCGAGGATGAATATATATTATGATGATTTTTATCTCGAAAAATGGGATAGTTTCCCGGATAAAAATGTATTTGTCTCTCTATTTGTTATGCTTTTACAGAAAAACTAATACACTGATTTGGCTAAAATTCGGTATATATGTAATTTTAATAATGACAGTGGACAAGGGATACTTTTCAACCCGGATAGTGGGATAGATTTATATAAAGGTTATCTCAGAAAGGAGAACAGGTTTTTATGATTTACCATTTCAGTCAATTCAGCCATTTCAGCCATTTCGGTCATTTCGGCGATTTGAGCTATTACAGCCATTTCATTCATTCCAGCCATTTCAGCCATTTGGGCCATTTCAGCCATTTCGGTCATTTGGGCCATTGCAGTCATTTCAGCCATTTGGGCCATTTCAGCCATTTCGACCATTTGGGCCATATTAGCCATATCAGCCATTTCAGTCATTTCAGCCATTTTAGCCATTTCGGTCATTTCATCCATTTAAGCCTTTTCGTTCATTTAGGGCATTTGGGCCATTTCGGTCATTTCAGCCATTTGGGCCATTTCAGTAATTTAGGCCATTTCGGCCATTTCAGCCATTTCAGTCGTTTCAACCATTTGGGCCATTTCAGCCATTTCGGCCATTTGGGCAATTTCGGCCATTTCGGCCATATTCGTCATTTCGACCATTTGGGCCATTTCAGCCATTTCGGTCATTTCAGCCATTTCAGTCATTTTGGCCATTTCGGTCATTGGGGCCATTTGAACCATTTCGGCCATTTTAGCCATTTCAGTCAATTCAGCTATATTGGCGATTTGGGCAATTTCAGCTATTTCGGTCATTAGGGCCATTTCAGCCGTTTCAGCCATTTCGGTCATTTGAGCGATTTGGGCCATTTCTGTCATTTTGGCCATTTAGACCGTTACGGTTATTTCGGCCATTTCGGTCAATTCAGCAATTTGGGCCATTTCGGCCATTTTGGCTATTTCAGCCATTTCGGTCATTTCAGCCATTTGAGCCATTTCAGTCATTTAGGCCATTTCGGTCATTTCGGGCATTTCAGCCATTTCGGTCATTTCAGCCATTTGAGCCATTTCGGTCAGTTCAGCCATTTGGGTCATTTTGGGAATTTAGGCCATTTCGGTCATTTCGGCTATTTGGGCCTTTTAGGCCATTTTGGCCATTTCGGCCATTTCGGCTATTTTGGCCATTTTGGTCATTTCGGCCATTTTGGCTATTTCAGCCACTTCGGTCATTTCAGCCATTTGGGCCATTTCAGTAATTTTGGCCATCTAGGCCATTTCGGTCATTACGGCCATTTCAGTCATTTCAACCATTTCAGCCATTTGGGCCATTTCGGCCATTTCAGCCATTTGGGCCATTTCGGTCATTTGGGTCATTTTGGTAATTTCGGTCATTTGGGCCATTCCAGCCATTTGGGTCATTTCAGTCAGTTTGGCTATTTCGGCCATTTGGGCCATTTCGGTCATTTGGGTCATTTCGATCATTTGGGCCATTTCAGTCATTTCAACCATTTGGGCCATTTCAGCCATTTCAGTCATTTCGCCAATTTGGGCCATTTCAGCCATTTCGGTCATTTGGGCCATTTCAGCCATTTCACACATTTCGGCCTTTACAGTCAATTCAGCTATTTCGGCCATTTGGGCCATTTCAGTCATTTCGCCCATTTCAGCCATTTCGGTAATTTGGGCCATTTCAGCCATTGCGGTTATTTGGGCCATTTCAGACATTGCGGTCATTTGGGCCATTTCAGCCATTTCACACATTTCGGCCTTTTCAGTGAATTCAGCTGTTTCGGCCATTTGAGTCATTTTAGTCATTTCGGCCATTTGGGCCATTTCGGTCATTTGGGCCACTTCATCCATTTCGGCCATTTCAGCTATTTCGGCCATTTTAGCGATTGCGGTCATTTGGGCCATTCCAGCCATTTCAGTAATTTCGGTCAATTCGACCATTTGGGCCATTCAGCCGTTTGATCATTTAGACCCGTTCGGCTAAATATATTTTCATCTCGGAAATCTCATTTTTCGGGATAAAAAGTAGTTCTTGGCCACCCTCGGTATTAACATAACATATGTACTCAGTTTCAGCCAAATCGGCTCAATAGTCTTTCCATAAAAGGATAACAAACAGTGAGACAAATATACTTGTGGATTTTTTTTCGTGGAACCCTAAAAACGTAGCCTAAGTTACTTCTTATAACATCAGCTATCTGCCAATGAAAATTACGTCAAAATCGATCCATGTGTCAGAGATTAGCCGGAACATCCAGACACACAGACAGACAGACAAAAATTCTATAAATAGCATTTTCGGAAACTCCTGGTCCGATTTTATTAGATTTTATTTTGAGATTTCAAACGGGCACTTCACTTTTATTTATCTGTATAGATAAGAACTATAAAATAAATAATAATAGATATATATAATAGTTTTAAAAAAAACACGCTTTCATAAGAAATCCAACTAAAAACAGAAAATAAAATTTACTAAATTTGGTTTCTGATGAATGGGGTCTTAAAAAAAGCGTGGGGTGTATTCAATGCGCTTTTTCTTCTTTAAAATCTTAAAGAGCGCCTTTTTTTAAACTATTATTTATTTTTCATTTTTAGTTGTTATTTTTTAAATGTTAATGTTTTTTTAAATTAAATTTTTAAATATAAGCTTTTGAGATTCTGCATATCATGTAGCAGCAGAGTGCTAACTAAGACAAGTAAAACAAGCCCAAACACGACGCGTTTATCTTGTTTAGTAAAGGAGTTCCTATAGCCACCTTCCGACTCCATCATCAGATCAGCTCCATGGTACCATATTATTGCATTGTCACGCGATATAAACATACGAGCCCAAACACGACGGGTCTATCTTGTTTAGTACAGGAGTTCCTATGGCCACCTTCCGACTCCATCATCAGATCAGCTCCATGGTACCATATTATTGCATTGTCTCGTGATATAAACATACGAGCCCAAACACGACAGGTCTATCTTGTTTAGTACAGGAGTTCTTATGGCCACCTTCCGACTCCATCATCAGATCAGCTCCATGGTACCATATTATTGCATTGTCATCGACCTTTGACAGGTGTTCAAACTTTGAATTAAATCTGATCATTAAAAGTAGGACAAAATCGAGCTCAAAAGGGAAGGTTACAAACATACATACATACATACATACAGGTGAAGCTAATAAAAGCGTGTTAGAAACATAATAGGGCTAAATAAAAAAAATTGTTAGAAAAGGAAAATGGAGCGAGCACTCAACTTGAACAACGAAACTTCATATTTCTAACTATCCATGTGTCTACGTCATTTCTATTGATAAACATAGATGGCGCTTTAGAATTTTAATGTTACCGATAAGGTAAAAATTTTATTGTCAATAGCATAAAAGTCCAAATGAAATGAAATACAAAAATTTTGAAAAGTATTTTTATGGCATTTTATAAAATTATTTAGGAAGAGAAAAAGAGCATTTTATCAACTTTCTTATAAAAAAAATCTTCTGGATCAAGTGAAACTAGTAGGGTTCGAACCCACACAGCTAGTGATTTAGACCAAACCTCTACCGTATAAGCCAAATAAGTATAGCGCGACCGCTTCAAAATTCTTGTTATTATTGCTCCTTCGTTTATTTAAAATTATTTTTTAATGGCGGTCGTGGAGAAGAGCAGCGCGTCCGTATTAGCCGACGCTCTAAAGCGATCTAACAAATTCCATACATTGGGACCGGCAGGCGGGATTTTTGCAGTCATTTTTAATAAAATAATTAATTACTTCCAAATTAAGTTAAGTAACCGAATAAAACTCTATAATTGTATTTGTTATAATATGATATGTTACTGTTATTTATTTTATCGATGTAAGATTAACAGTAATAACAAAAACAAAGATTGAATAACTCGTTTAGAGGTTACTTTGCAATTATTTTCTATCGAGAAAATTTATCGCAAATGCGTTCCGAGTACAAAGTTTACGTCAGAAATATGATCAAGATTGACATATATTTTTTTCACCGCAATAAAGTGTGTATAAATACTGTAAAAATGATTGAGAAATCGATCTAAAAACGCATTCTGTCTCTTATAACGCTGTTAATTGTGAAATTAGCAGCTGCGGGTCAAAACCTAGAGGGTAGCCAAGTGGCGGACCGCAACTTGCACTACAGAGTACATCTATATATATATATATATATATATATATATATAT
This sequence comes from Dendrolimus punctatus, assembly GCA_012273795.1. Taxonomy (NCBI): domain Eukaryota; kingdom Metazoa; phylum Arthropoda; class Insecta; order Lepidoptera; family Lasiocampidae; genus Dendrolimus; species Dendrolimus punctatus. The sequence goes on from CM022539.1 coordinate 17,387,951, forward strand.
ATATATATATATATATATATATATATATATATATATATATATATATATATATATATATATATAAGAAAGTCGTGTTAGTTTCACTATTTATAACTCAAGGTTCTGGATGTAAATTGGTGGGGAGGTAGCTTAGAACCATAAGATAGACATAAGATACTTTTTATCCCGTTGGGACCGGTAGGTGGCGTTGAGATCGGGTTCTAGAATCCTTCTAATCACCTGGGCCGATTTTGGTGGTTTCGTTTTTGTGTTTGAGTGGGTTCTCAGGTGGTCTAGATTCACAATTAGAACTGGTAGGTGACGCTGAGCTAAGGTTCTAGAATCCTCCTAATCACCTGGACCGATTTTGGTGATTTTGTGTGTTTGACCCGGATGATTTTAATTCAACATTTGGAACCGGTAGGTGGCGCTGGGATCGAGTGCTAAATTTTTATTTTTTCAGAACAGGACAATGTCTGCCGGGGCCGCTAGTAATTTAATAAAAATGAGATAAGAACTTCATTAAAAACAAATTTCGACCCCGACCTACCGATGAACATATTATTATCCAAGATTTAATGTCAATAGCTTGCACCAATTTTAGTCCAAACTTCAGACAGATTTTTCTCATTGCTATGTAAAAAGATACCTTTGTAATTTCCGTAATTACACTTGTTTAATAAAATATTTTTTCTACTTCAAAAAGAGCAAAACTCACCGACTTCTGGTAAAGAGAACGGTGCCTTGTTTAGTGTCATCAATAAATGATGAAGGACACTTGAAATCACCTTATCCTTAAACGGCGGTTCACTTGACATGTACTTCGTGTCTAATAACCTGTAACATGAATTATTTTTTTATTAATTACGAATTATAACGAATATTTCTTAAATTCTCCATTATTTAAATAAAATAGTAAACAAATGCATCGCCACCCCGTGTGTTCTATCTACTTCTATGCTGCCCTTATATATTTAATACATACATAAAACCGGGCACATTTATAGAATACTAATATATATGTATATATGAAATTATCGTAATAAATATTTATATTATCATGTATACTGGTATATAATTTTGAAGAAGGTGATGTCAGGAGCCTTAAGAACAGACGAGCGTGCATGACAAGAGCTATGAATGTCAAAGAAGCAAGTGACGTGTGTAAGAATAAGCCTAAATGGCGCTCTGTTGTTCGTGCCTACCCCGCAAGGGACCTGGCGTGAAGTTATGTATGTATGTAATTTTGAAGACAATAATTGACATTAACATTCAACTTACCTAGGAAACATACAATGAGTGAACTCTTTGAAAGACATATAGTCGTCAGGAAGTGGTTGAAAGAAGCTATTCAACGTGTGCAACACATCTAACAGCATGTTGTGGCCGACAACCAGTTTCCCCTAAAACAGTTCATACATTTCTATAGTACAGGACCTACGGCATAAAATGAAGCTCCATCGATTCACTTGATTAAAAAATGGATACAGAAATTTGAGGAGACAGGTTCAACAATTAATAAAATAGTTGTGGCCAGCCTAGAACTTCAAGAGATGCCGAAAACGTAGAGCGTGTAAGAGCATCACTGTTCATGAACAACCTGACCTCTCTACTACTGTAAAGCGCTCTAGTGTCTTTAATGTGTCCAGAACATCTTTAAATCATATTCTCCACAAATATTTACATTTACTAACGAATTTCTAGACAAGTTCACCAGCTTTACCAATAGACTCCATACTCCACTGACCACTGACTGTATACTCCATACATACATACATGCTGTTACAGTGAATACATAATGGTATATTGTCATGCTCCAGAACTTATTCGCTCCATCATTACAGAATTTCTATGGATTTAATCAACGATAGTGGTTTCAGCACAATGCTTGGAAAGCTATACTAGTGCTTATCATACACCATGTGCACAAGCAGTATTTATTAAAATTAAAATTCAGTTCAATGTTATATTAGCTTAATATTACAATCTAGCATATTATCCCCGCAAATCGCTAATGCGCTGGAACCTTGTCAAATTAACAATCACGTGACGTCATCCGCAACTCGATATGTACGCGTACTCGCCGGCTATTGATGCTAACAGTACTGAGCGTTCGGCTACGGTTCCGTAACCAAAATGGCGGCCAGGCGCAATAGCGATTTGCGGGGATAATATTATAATTCTATTCTCACTTTTTAAAGAAATACTAAATGTTAAATTTGAGAGACAATATTGATATTCTGTAATTAATACTCAAAAATTGAAAATAAGAATAAGCTTAAAAACCTTACAGATTGGCCGATGATCCGCGCGACCTTCGAGAAACCGACGGCGTCTTCAAACTCCACCCATTCCTTCTCTATCCTAGCTAAGTTATGATTCTTAAGATCATCTTGAGATTTCACCCTTTTCACTTTTAATACCCTGGAATAATTGGACCCAATTAAAACAGAGATACCAATTTTACTACTCACAAAAAAAACAAAGTATAAAAGTCAGAGACACTTAAAGGGGGAAAGACATGAACCCAAACTAGGTACACCCTATGTGATGTACTCCTGGTCCTCGTATCCCTATTACTATAATAACCACCACCATTGAACACTATAATGCTACAAATGCGCTGCTGCTCTCTTGAGGGAGACTGGAACCTAATCACTAATGCCGGAACACAACTCAAGGTTGTTATGGCGACATATAGACCAGGGGTGGTAGCCATCCAGTCGGGCAAATGCCCTACCACCTGTCAGATTACAAAAAGTACTACCTTCTTTCTTAGGGGTTTGTATATGCTTCTACAATAAAATTCCGAGTGAAGTAAGATATCTGCCCTTCATTAAAGCTAAATTAAAAAGTACCTTGCTTAAAAAGGGATACTATACAACTGAAAATGTTTAAATGCAACAAAACTGCATTTATAGCTGCTTGCTCCCTGATTTTAAATACATAGAATAGGAAGAAGTTTAAATTTTGTTTTTAATGTATGACCTTCAAAGAGTGTTCTCCAGTGTAATTCATTTCGAATATAAACTTTTGAATTTGAAATGTGAGAGAATTTTAGAAAAGTGAAGTTTGTGCATAATTAGAAATGGTATATTTTTTTATTAAATTAAAGCACTTTAGTTTGGTGTTTCCTTACAATCCCGGGACCCATAATGCATGACATTTATCTTTATATGTGACAAGCAGTAACATACATTACAAAAGGTAAATATTGTATTTGTAAATTTAATTACTTTTTTATTTATATTTTTATTTCAGGAAAACATTTCTGTAGTAATAATGCATAAAGTAATATTAGTACATATAACTACAATTTTAAATAATTAAGCATATGATACACATATTCACATGCGTACAGTTATGATAACTCTCACCTATTCTTGTTTTCCAGCACTTTGGTTTCAACTAATACTTCTTCTTTGAATCTGGCTTTTATTTCCTGGATCAGAAGCAAGCGGACAAATGCATTACACTTGTCAAACTCAATCTCATCTTCCTTATTCTCATCTATAAATTCACGAACACTTTCACTGGAAAGAAATCAGTTATTCAGATTAGATATAAAGAGTACCAAAACAGGTTATTTTCTTACTAACAAATTACATCTGTATGGCAAACATAACAAAAGCAAATAAATAAATGTATTGTACTGAAACTCAAAATAACTTGCTTATGTTCAAAATCATCAGGAAATACTATTTTTTAAGCCATAATATGTTGAAGTTCTCATGTTTTGATGCTAAAGACCACTTGAAACTAGCTGCTCCCCCAATAATCAAGAACAAAATGGATTTTTTTAATCATTAATGATCTGATCTGAACCAAATTCAATGCTAATTGCTATCACATGAATTTTATTTGTTACTGGCTTAAACTTGTCATGCTCCACTGTCACTCAGATTTTCCTTTATCAAAACCTAGGAAAATGCTTGCAATTTCTAGTTCCCAGGGAAACTTCAAAATATAATTTATGGGAGCTGCATATGTTTAGTCAGTGCAGGTTGGATTTGGGTAAACTGAAAACGATAGCATAAAAATTTAAAAAAATATAGTATTTGTAAAATATTATAGTACACTTTATTATTTTGAATTAAAAATACCTAAGCATTAAATCAACAGGTGTTTACATAAAATGTAGTCCTCTTCCAAGTTTATCAGTTCTTCAGCAATATGCAAACTTACTGTTCGAACAATCAGAATGTCGGAAGTATAATTCACGGGAACTCCCTATATGGAACCTGAACTTCAATGGATCAAGGGACACAGTGGCGCCCGAGATAATGATGCGGCAGATCAACTGGCAAAGAGAGGTTCCGAAACCCAACCGGTTGGACTGGAACCTTTCCTGCCTTTGCCACATAGTTGGTTTAGAAACCACATAAACCAAAGGACAAGGACACTACATCAACAACTTTGGGACAACTTGGAGGATTGCAGGCAAGCTAAGCTGGCAATGCCTCGAGTAAACCTGCGTTTCTCCAGGAACATCTTAAAGCTCAGTCGGTCCAGGCTGAGACTAGTTATTAGCGCAGCCACTGGACATGGCAATTTTAACAGACACCTTTTTAATATAGGTGTCACCGACAGCCCCCTGTGCAGAGCATGTCTGGAGGCAGAAGAAACAGCCGCCCATGTCCTGCTTGAATGCGGAGGGGTGGCACAATACAGGGCGAAGTATCTGGACGCCCCAGGTAGCCTCCGCTAAGTCTTCAGCAACGTCAAGAAGCTGGTCGACTTCCTGGAGGAGCTGGGCTGGATGGAGTAAACCCTCATCCACCCTCGCACGCAAAATAGGCGCTTTGTCGTCGAGTTGCGGAAACCGCCCGTTTGCAAAAGAAGAAAGAAGAAGAAGATATGGAAACTGATTTTTTTTTATAAAAATAGGTCAATACTATAAATTAAGTCCAATTTACCATGATTTTTCAATAAATGATTTACAATCATCAGGGATCTCTATAGTGTCTTTTTCTTTTGTGTATAACTTTTGTCTCTCTATTAAGTTCTCCCGCAGCTTAGTTTCAGTTGGTTCTGTCATATATGATATACCTGAGAAAAAAATCTTGTTGTGAAAAACAATGTACTAATTGGATTTTTATTGTCTTATATAACAATATGGAAGGTGATGCTACAAAATGAGAGCAAATGGCGACAAATTATTTTATTTTATTTTATTTGGGGGGCTAACAGCTGTCATTAATAATAACTAAAAATAAGATAAATTTAGAGAAGGTATTAATAAGCCTCCACAGATAACAGTAAAACTAAGAAGTGAAAAAAAAAAGAAAGAAAATTATACAAAGAAACAATAATAAAATGTACATAAATATAAGGTACTTAAACTGATAAATCCGAGTTTGAATAGAATTTGACCAACTTTGCGCTAAACAATGCTACACTATTAGTAAATAAGACTAAGTCTATATCTTCCAACTTACTTAACTTATTAAATTCGTTTGCTGTTCTGATACAGAACAAATTATGTCAGTAAGCTGCGTCAATGGTGTGTGTAATAATTTCCTAGGGCGAACATTAGAAGGAGGGCACACCTTGCCACCTGTGTTCATGAATACTATGGTACAATATTTGTAAACTATGCTTATGGCTGGCTTCTGTATGAATAGCATGATTCAATTACTTGCATTACCAACGGTTGAATTTTGACATTGCTTATATATATATAGTCCTTCTTACCGATTTCGGTAACGGCGACCCCTCAAATGTAATTATTTCACTGCCTGTGGGCCCTGATGTGGCCGGCCAGACCAAATTTATTTTTAAATTCCCGGTCACATATCGCACAGTATAGTTGGCCAGTATTATTATTATTATATGTCTTTCAAGACCAGGGGCCATAAAAATGGCCGGACTTTTGGAGGGCTCGCGTGGGGCCATGGGGAGGCCAACACGTAGAGGCCCCTTGACAAATTTAATGTAAATATGTGGCGTGACACTGACCGGCGATTATCCCTGTCTACACCATATAATAATGCACCCAAGGACAAGCCCCGGCCAGTGTAGGACTATTGTGGGAAATGTGGACAAAAGTACCGGGCTATTGGGGTGAACTGTTAGTGGTACTAGCGGTCTGGGAATATGGGGACTATGGCGTCTGCCCGTCGCAATGTTCAGGGAACATGGAAAAATGGGCAGACGGTGACTCGCCACTCCCTGCATGGGCCCCTAAAAATGCCGTAAAAGGCAGGGGCAACATGGGTGTGAGTGGCTAAGGAGTGTAGAGAGGTGGGCTGCAGGTTCACCGAAGCTATTTCCGACGTTAAGCCATTTATCACTTCCACCCCTGGAGCTTGAGTCTTAGCTCTAGCGATCTCCACTCCGTGCCGGCTGGTTAAGGCAAGCACGGAGGCGGGGGCCTTGTCTTGGCCCCCGGAGTCAGGTACGAGGTGTCGCCACTCACCTAAGGCATCGCCACAAAGCCCCCCTGCGGGTTTATTATTATTATTATAAAAATGTAATATAATATAACCTGTAGCACTTGCTCTATAAACAAGAGACACACAGCCGTGGGGTAAACTCTAGTCTTATATAAAAGAAAGTCATGTTGGTTACACTATTTATAACTCAAGAACGGCTGTACCGATTTGGCTGAAAATTGGTGGTGAGGTAACTTAGAACCAGGAAATGGACATAGGATACTCTTTATCCCGTTGGAACCGCTTGGTGGCACTGAAATTGGGTTCTAGAATCCTCCTAATCACCAGGACCAATTTTGTGGGTTTGAACCCACTCAAACCCCGAGATGGTTTAAATCCACAATACGAAACTGTAGGTAGTGCTGGGATTGGGTCCTAGATTTTTATTTTTTCAGAGCAAGAAAATGTCTGCAGATGTCACTAGTATTACATATAAAGCACTGTTGTTTGTGTTTTGAAAACCAAAAATAAGGAAAACATAATATAATACATAATTTCCTTATTATTAATTATTATTTTACAAAACATTTCTATAAATTATTTGAATTAGAGAAAATAATATTTTGTTAGTAAAGTATTTTAAATGGCATAGTTTATTTAAGTAACAGATATGGTAAGCCTTTGGATACCTTTCTCTTAATAAATACTTATATTAATCTCTTTACCACATAGAAATAGACAAAATATTACACATATACAGTGAAGTTGCCTGTGCAAGAGATAATTACCTTCTTTAATTAACTTATTAAAGTCAAATCCTTGTGCACTAAGGAAGTCCAAGCTTGAACTTTGGCATAAAAACAATCTCTCCGGACCTGGCTTCCCACGTGGGAACAAATAAAAATTATACGCCTCATTCGTGTACTCTTGTTTCTCCTCATCCCATAAAAAAGCACACAGCCCGAACTGGATCAACAAGAATTCAGAACAACCCTGCGACAAAGCTAAATAATACTCCTCGGGGGTGTCGAATATAGTCCCAACCTTGCCGTTCGTTAAGCCTGTTAATTCAGTATCTATCGCCAAAAAGTCAGCTTTATCAATAGAAGCAGTCACCAAAGGCAAGACTTCTTTGAAATCTAAAAACAACAAAAATAAAAATTAGCATGTATTGCCGCGAAATGTTATATACTATGTTATGATGATGTACTTACTTTTACGGCCCACCTCCATTACTGCAGTTCAATATTATAGATATATTTTAATTAAAATATCATTTGATTATAGTTTATAAGAATTTCCATACAATCTATGTAGAAACTAGAAAAATGGACCCAAAAACAACACCAATATAGTTGTTACTGTCACTGTCAGAGTAGTGTCAGTTAGAAATTGACATTTTTTTCATTTTTTATATATCTACGCACAATATATATATTTTACCAATTCGTACTGAACCAGTCCTTTGAGACCATATTCTATGAGTAATGAAAATATGTTTTGAAAAAAAAAACCCGTTCCCTTAATTAGCTGTTTGACATTCCTTCACAGAAATTGATCATTAAAAGCTATAATAATACAATACTATTAATTATACAATCTTATATAATAATACAGATTGATACAGATTATTTTTTCAAAATCCTACCACTTCATTTTTATCAAAATCGGCCTTGCGGCTACTTTTAGTGTTTCTCGCTATTAAGTATACTCCAGGATTTGACATTGAAGGCCCATTTCAAATGGAAAAATAAAAGTCAAATTACGCAGATCTGATTAATTTATTTTTTTCACATAAAACAAAAATTAGTATGTGCCATTATGCGATTGCAATAAACAAAATTATGTTTAAAACAAATAAAAAAACTCAAATTATAAGAACGTCTATCATTAGAATGAAATATAAAATAAGATTAAAATATAATAAATAGGTCAATTCTCTTCTTTCTTATTTCATATTCTTATAGAAGAAGGCTACAATATCTTTTCAAGATGACTAGATAATCTTTCGTAAGCCGCCTTATTTCTATAGATGTGGATATTCGCTTTCACTTTCTTCATGAGCAGTCTTGGATCTACGTCAGAGAGTTTCGTAAGCGCATCTGAAAAATTAAATTAAAACACTTTACCTCATATACAATTCATTGTATGGAAACTCGTGTGTGCTGATTTTTAATTGCCTGGACTAAAATGACAGCTGCAATCGACATTTTCTTCGAAATGAATTCAACCACCACTTCAAGTTGGAACAACTACTCGCTTAAATCACTTATGAGTCAGCAATACTACAATGCTCCACGCTTGAAACGTATAGGTCAATCGTAACTGTCATTTAAATCCAGGTAATTAAAAATCAGAGTATAAGTACTTGCACGCATACCCATGCGTATTCAGTTTTCAACTAGTACATTGTGTCGCCCTCTAGTCGGCATCATTAGATTCAACCTCTCATGGCAATAGTCCAGCCGAGGTAAAGCCCCTAGAGAGCTCCCTCGAGCAAGTTGCCCCCCGAGGCGAAGGCACTCGCCTTGAATACCCCGGTAAAGTTGTGAGGTCTTCAGCCAACAAAATAAAGTCAAGTCCAATAATAATAATAAAAAAATGCGTATTCAGTAGGTGAATGATGAACTTCCTTATTACCACTTGACAGATTGCTGTCACTATAATTTTGTGCCAGTTTATTAAGCGCCATTTTGCAGCTAATAGTCAAGGCACCGAGCCCGAATGTCTTAAGTTATTACCGGTAATAATTCCACAAACTGTCGCCAGCGGCGTTTGAAATTGATACAAAAATATGCTTGTTATTTTTATGCAGCAGCCAGTCGAGTGGTAATAATAGAGCTTAGAGCAGTACACAACAAATTAGTACAAATTAGTAAACAGTAACAACATTTTCTGAACGGTACTATAATAAGACCCTTATTATCCCATATGGTCCCTTTGTGATTTAGATTAACTTAGTGCATTTTTAGGAATTTCTTGCCAAGTAACATGGACTTCAATTTTTTTTTAAACCTGCTCTCGACTAGTTGTCGACAGACAGACTACAAAATTCATGTCAGAAATTACCCTCGAAAATATTACCAAATAATAAATTGCCGTTACACAAATCACAAGCTAGTCATTCAAACCCAATATTCTGGTTAATATACATTATGCATTAAACTATTCAATCGCATATCATAGCCTAAAGTCAGTGTAATCATGCCATAAATTAGTTTTAGAAAATCTCACCCAGCATTTCCTTCCTAAATGTTTCTTCGGTATCATCAAGGTGAATGAGCATCGCGCTGTATAGTGCATCGATGTGGGCCCCAAAGACCACATTATCGTACTGTTCAGGCCTGTTCTTGAACAGTGTGACCAAAGTTTCGACAGCGCTTGAGCGCACTTTATCACTACTGTCATCAAGACGTTTCAGGACCGCTGTGATAACAAAAATATTTAATCCTCATGACAACAATTGAAGCTATATAAACCGTAAAATATAAAAGCTGATTAGAGTGCTCCCAACTTATCTGTGAAATGAACAAAGTCGCCATGTTCGCTCCTGTGTTGCCAATCTATGTGTAATCATCAGACATATGAATACAGTACATTAATCTAAGATACTCATATATTATAATACTTGAGCTCCATCTAGTATAATATTATAAGCGATAAGCGGCCAATGAACTCGTTGCAGCACTACGACGCGCATCATGGCCGACGCAGTGCCCTTTGTCTCAGTTAGGCGACCATTTTACTCGCCACATAATTATTGACTATGGCCCACTGCGTCTTATAGAGTTAAAAATAACGCTGTTCACGAATAAACAACTTTTTTTAGGACTGGCAGCCCTAATTCCTATAAAATGCTAACTAGTTTTTGGCGGGATCTGAAACGTAGTAGGGGACGGGACGTAGTGCTGTCCAGTTTTATTTGCTAAAAATGTGTAAAATTACTCTAAAATGAACAATAGTTGTAGATAGTTTTTGAGTAGTAATTATGTGTTTTTGTGAGGCATGTGAATATAGTCAAATGCGGCCTTTCGAGCTTTCACAAGAACTCCGTTGAATGGCCTCGGTTGTAGCCTACAATACAACTGCGCTACTATACGAAGATTTATACATCAGAACTGGCTGTATGGGTTAAGATTGCTTTGCCTGCCTGTGTGGCGCTTTCTCCTACTACTGAAATTTCAACAAAGCGGTTGCAGTTCTTTTTTTTATTTTATGACTTAGTTTCTAGACCTTTAAGCCGAGTCTGTTTTGGGTATTCGGCTCAGGCAGTAGTTCTTTTGCCGTTCCAAAGAAAAGTTGGGAGCATTATAACAGCTGTTTTATTCATATTCAGAAATACAGCATACATGAGTGAGTAAAACAAATATCGTCCTAGGTTTCTATTGTTTAAGGCGAGTAAATTGTTTGAGAAAATCTAATTTTATTTTAATAATATTACTAACTTAAAAACACATACTGTTAATGATCTTGGTTTAGAGATTAAAATCATCTTAATTTGGATTTCCTGCGTTTAAATAGGTGACAACAAAGTTAAGTAATAGTGGCGCTTTCGTAAAATAAATAAATACCATACCAAAGTACAGTTTATGAAGTATTTCAGCTGTAAAACATCCTCTTTGTTTAGCTAAGGAACTAAAACAGCATATCGCCCTCAAAGCATGTTGCCTTGTCAATGTAGAATTATCGTCCACTAGCCCAGCTAATAATGGTACTATTTCTTCTAAAAATGGCTCCAAAGACTCTCTTGTTGGGAAAAGTTTCACTTCCTATAATATAAGAATAACGATAGGTTATTATTCACCAGTTTATTAAAATTATATTTATTTATTAAGTAAAAAAACCATTACAAGAAATAGTGTCTGATTATTTCTATATAATTGAACGACCAGCATATGTATCAATTTTTCCATTCTAGAAGAAATACGTTTACATTATCGACCGTCCTCGACTTTTTCTACGTTTCTCCTGAAAATTCGCAACATAGGACCCAATCGCCAACGAAATCTACCATCAGGAATTTTCCGGTCTTTGGGTAGTTCACCCAGCGATGTCGCACTAATAGCTTCACTTCGCTCCCTCCCTACAATGTACGCTGCTGAATACCAAAACTCATAGCGGACAAGTAACTCGGATATGCCCGCGACTTTGTCCACTCTCGAGTTGAAATTCCCGCGGGATTCCCGAGACACACAGTATCGCAGCACTTAAAAAAAGTTTAGGCTATTATTTTAGTGAAAACTGTGCTGGAACAAGCCAATTTTTATGCACCCGCTCCCGGGAATCACAATGGCGTTAGGTTTTTTTTATCTGGCCACTTTAAATAATTCGCAGAAATGTTCCCGCGGGATTCCCAGAATAAAAAGTAGAGCAGATTTTAAGTCTAAGAATTTGCTATCGAGCCGTGGAAACCGCATCAAAACCGGCTCAGTAGTTTTTACATCCCGAAAAAACAGACAAACCGATAAACAACAAGAAATATTACTAGATTTCGACTTAAAGACTAACAAATATTCATCCATCCCGACAAAATTTCTCACTTGAGATGTGAACAGATGTTCGGTGATCGTTTTTGTCGGACCTTTAACCACCTAAATAAGAAATAATGTTAAATTATTTACTGACTTCATCGGCTTTATCTCCATCGCCGCCCTTCTCCCCCTCTAATGTCTGGTTCTTCTGCGGATTATCCTGCATTGCCGAGCAGAGACAAGCAACGGCTGCAGTCCGGATCGCCTCCGCGGTACGACCAGCCGACCAAACCAAGTTAGGCATTATTATATCTAAAATTCAAAACCATCTTTGTTTTCAACCCTATAAATAACATGCAAAAGAAGTATTAGGAATGACCATTGCATCACTTTGATGCCTTGATGGTTAGACCAAAGTACCGCTTTTTGTAAGTTCATGTTAAAAATTACGTATTATAAGATAATTCCTAAATTTATAGTCCTTTAATGTGGCAATAACAATTAACTTTTTACTACTACCTACTTAACTTTTACTGCCAGTTATTTGGGGATGGCAAAATATGTCTTTTCCTACCCCACTTCTCTATTCCGGCATATATCCTCTGTCACACCACAAATCATCATATTATTATCATCCTTCACACAATCCATCAATCCTTTTTTTTGGCCTACCTTTACCTTTATACCCATCAATCGTGCATTTTAACATTCTTTTTATCTCGTGACTTTCGTCCCTCCTCATTACATCCCCATACCACCTCAATCTTCATCCTCTCAATGTTTCAGTCACGGGTGTAACTTTCAAAATCTCCTTATGTACTCATTTCTCACCTAATCCATTCTTGTAACACCACACATCCATCGCAACATTTCCATCTCAGCTGAGTGGAGTCGTTTGTAGTCTATCACTTTCGTGGCCCCACATTCGGACCCGTATAATATGACCGGTCATATGACAGTTTAAATATCTGACTTTTTGTGTCAGTAGTTTTTTTTTTTTTAAATTGCTGGAGGTCAGCAGACAGGCAGACGGCCCACTTGATGAAGAGCGGTTACCATCGCCTATGGACATTTGCAACACCAAAGATGCTACAAATGCGCTGCTGCCCTCTTAAAGGAGAATGGAACCTGGTACACTAATGCCGGAACACAACTCAAGGTTGTTATGGCGACTTACTTTAGACCAGGGGTGGTAGCCATCCAGTCGGGCTAATGCCCTACAACCTGGCAAAAAGTAGTATTAGTTTGTCACATGTGAAACCGGTTACCTGTCTCCACTTTAACCATGCTACATTTATTCTTCTCCTTACATCCTTCTCTATATCACAATTACTATGCAATAGTGAGCCAAGGGTCTGTACATGGGAAAACAGGGATTTGATTTTGGTTCTGTTGACTTTCAACCCAACATTCTCTAGCGACTGCGGCTACCTGTCTAATTTTTGTTTTTGGAGTGCCACCCAGTCTTCACCTACCAGAACAATATCATCTGCAAAGAACGTGCACCAGCCTCACCTGTACCTCTGCGGTCAGTGCATCTATAAACATGTAGGGACTTAGGGCGGATCCTTGGTGCAAACCTAGCATCACAGAGAACTTGTTTATGGTACCCACTGCAGAGCGGACTTGGGTACTAACAATCTCATAAATGCATTCTATCAATCTTACGTACTTCTCTGGCAGACCTTGCACTCTGAAGAGTATGATTTTAAAGGCCTATGAAGACCACATTGAGACATAAAAAACTTGCACTAAGCATATTTTAATATCGATTCAACGTAATTTTTTGGAGGTAACATTTATGAAAATTGATTGACTGATTGATGAACTGATATGGTAGAAGTTTTCCTGAAGCAACATGGAACTTTTTTAAAAGTTAGTATAAAATTTCTTTGGGAACGGCAATAAGAACATATTCTTAAATGAACTTTACATCGTATTCTCACTAGAAGACAGTAATAGTTACACATATTTGTATTCGAGTTTATCTTTAAAAAAGGATACTTCTGGTTGTATTCAAATTTTAAGGTTACATACCCTCAATAACTATCTTCAGAAACGCTTCGAGCTTCTCAGTTTCACTCTTATTAAAGTTTTCTTGCCTCTTTAGGAGCACGGTCGATAGTGTTGTGAATATTTTAAGCTTAACTTCGGGGTCTACTTTGGGAGTGGCCAAACATTCCTTTAGGAGAGGCGCTATTAGGTGTAGTTGACCGCCCAACGCCGATCCTGTATTATATCTATTGATTAATTTATTCATACATCCCTATTAATATTATAAATGCGAAAGTAACTCTGTCTGTCTGTCTGTTCCGTTTTCACGTAAAAACTGCTGGACCGATTTGGCTGAAACTCAGTATATATATATGTTTTCGATGCCGAGAATGAACATAGGATACTTTTTATCCCGAAAAATGGGATAGTTTCCGGGATAAAAATATATTTGTCTTTCTGTTTGTTATGGTTTTACGGAAGAACTAATGGGCCGATTTGGCTGAAATTCGGTACGTATGTAAATTAAATACTGAGGGTGGACAAGGGATACTTTTCATTTTGGCCGTTTCGGTCATTTTGAACTTTTCGGTCATTTTGGCCATGTTGGTAATTTTGGCCGTTTTGGTCATTTTGACTGTTTTGGCCTTTTGGTTATTTCGGTCATTGTTGCCTTTTTGGTTATTTTGGCCTTTTTAGTCATTTTGGCCTTTTTGGTCATTTTGACCTTTTTGGTCGTTTTTGCTTATTCCGTCATTTTAGCCCTGTCGTTCACTGTGGCCTTTTTGGTCATTTTGGCCATGTCGGTCACTGTGGCCTTTTTGGTCATTTTGGCCAAGTCGGTCATTTTGGCCTTTTTGGTCATTTTGACTATTTTGGCCTTTTTGGTCGTTTTTGCCTATTCCGTCATTTTAGCCCTGTTGCTACACGTATTCATAAAATAAAATTAAGCATCAATTGTTGACACTGCGTTTTGTGTAATAAACATTAATCTTAATTTCAAAGAAACTTACCGGCATGTAACAGAACACACTCCAACAAACATCTGTCGGGCGAAAGCAAAGTCCAACCGAGTGCATCGCTAGTGATTCCAGCCAAAATACTCTTGACATGATTCTCGTATAAACTTATTAATGATCGTCCACATCTCTCTATATAACGAAGTTTGTCTAAATTGGCTGTGAAATGCAAGACACCATAATATAGTTACGTACCTATAAACATATACACATAAAATAAATTCAAAAAAAATATGAAGAAATATTGTGATTATTTTTTTAAGTTCCGGCTAATACCTTATTAGTCTAGCTACTCGTTTTTGAACACATAAATTATTTGACTGATTGATTGATACTGTGTATACTAAGGAGATACCTTTTCACCTATCAGTTAAGTACACAACGCGGGTTATCCATAATTTTATTTTGTTTTGCTATTTTACTGTTTTATTACTTAGCAACCAAAAAACACATCTTTCTACCAAATATCTAGTTTCTGAGAAAAATGACGTACAGACAGAAGAGAAACTTGGTTTTTTATTTTATTTTATTGCAGGAGTTCAGTAGACATGCAGACGGCGCACTTGATGGAAAACGGTTGTCATAGCCTATGGACATGTGCAACACCAAAGGTACTACAAATGCGCTGCTGCTCTCTTAACGGAGACTGGAACCAGGTCAGGAAGGTTGTTATGGCCGCACACTCTAGACCAGGGATGGTAGCCATCCAGTCGGGCAAATACCCTACCACCAGGCTGTGGATTGTTTTCTCGCCTCTTGCGGCAGGCTGCCCGGCCGCAGGAAATTGTATTCTTTCTCCGTTCCAGCACGGATGAAGAGATAATTCTATAAGGGTTCTTAAAGAACTTTAGAAGATTAAAAACAGAGTAGGTTAAAAAACATATATAATCAAATCAGAAGGTAATTGAAAGTAATGTTTAAAAAAATTCTTACATAAAGCCATAAACTGTATATGGTCGTCTACAGGCATAGCGTATACAGTGAAATTTATTGTGAATAAATCCTCCGCCACTGCAGTGCAATCTTCATCACATAAAACCATCAGTGCTTCGGTTACATGCAACAGGTTAGTTTGGTACTTCGGCTGGAAAAAATAATTCTAATTTGGTACTGGTGATGGTCATAAACTTAGCAAAGAGTATAATATAAAGTTTATAAGGATATGTTTTTTTATAAATAAAAAAACTGTATTTGTAAATCCTATATAAATATTTTTTATTGACACGCAAACTTCGCTTACATAAAACATGAGAATGTTTGAGCACTGACATTTAAACTAGGCTAAGCCTGACTCTTACATACATACATACATAACTTCACGCCAGGTCCCTTGCGGGGTAGGCACGAACAACAGAGCGCCATTTAAGCTTATTATTACACACCCTACTTGCTTCTTTGACATTCATAGTTCTTGTCATGCACGCTCGCCTGTTCTTAAGGCTCCTGACAAGCCTGACTCTTGAATACCTATTAGAGGTTTTTAGTCGGCAATTTTTTTTATTTGTATGTAATATGTATGTATGTACAATAATAGGCATTTACGGTATTCCAATGTTATTTGTATTGATACTTGTGTATTAGGGTTCCATCAATCTAAATTACCTTATCAATCCAATGGTCTGAATGAGACTGTAATTAATAAAGCAACTCATTTAGGCTAGGATACAATTATACTCCATTCTACCCTCATTACTATGAAGTTAGAATCGATTCAAAAGTAAAACT
Organism: Dendrolimus punctatus; assembly: GCA_012273795.1. Classification (NCBI taxonomy): domain Eukaryota; kingdom Metazoa; phylum Arthropoda; class Insecta; order Lepidoptera; family Lasiocampidae; genus Dendrolimus; species Dendrolimus punctatus. The sequence continues at coordinate 17,404,511 of CM022539.1, forward strand.
ATGTAGAAAGATCATCATCAATCATTTTATTCAGGACAAATTACATTGGACAATGTAGGTATAATTGTTAACAAATTTAAAACTAACATAACATAATCTTGTCCTGAAAGGACATCAGTGTCAGCATAATTCTGGTCTTTTAAAACTAGCGCTTTGATCTTCCGCCAGCCCTTAAGGTACTGTCACGGCAAACATAATTCCCGGTTTACATTATTCCAGTCCAGCGATCGAATCCAGCGCTGGATTGCTTACTGGAAAAATGTAAACCGGCACTGGAATGCACTGAATCCAGTTAGCATCCTAGTCCAGTAACTGGATTGGCGGTCTACTTTTGGATCCAGTGCGACCAATCCAGTGCAACTGGAACAATGTAGACGGTCAATTCAATGCCACTCCAGTGCAGACACAGTATCCACGTATTGGTTGTTCTTGCCAAAAATTGTGAAAAAGTTATCTGAAGATCAAATTATTATTATGACGTTGAATATTAATTGAAACTGATGATAACATTTCCTCAAAGTTTTCTGCTGTCATTCTCAATGCCCTATATTCAGTAGGCTCTTCGAACTTCAGTTGTGCAAAATCATTTCTGACCCTCCTTTCTGATCTCTTTTGCTGCTCCAATTTCTCACCCAAATCCGTTCCTTTTTTCTTAGTTCTTTATCACCCTCATTAAAAACTTCTTGTAGCAAGAGTAATTGAGCACCTTTGAAACATTTTTTAAGCTGATTTCTTCTTAAAATCATTTTCACTGTAGTGTTCACACTTCATCGGCTTCTAAATAACTGGAATAATGTAGACGTTACAGATCCAGTCCAGCACTGGATTGGATTCTCGCTGGATCACTTGACTAGAATAATGTAAACCGGGCTTAACATCATTGCAAAGCATGATGGTAGAAACTTAAATATGTATGTATGGTTAGCAATAAACTTAACCTTAAGCAACACTCTAGCAATAATATGAGCAACCTAAAAATTAGGTTCCCAAGTTCCTAGCACATAATAAATGTTTAAAGCTATTCTATTCCCTTTGGTACTAGCTCAATCGCCTCGATTATAGAACCCTTTGGATGAAAGTACCGCCAAACTGTTTCGAAACTAAACAACCAAGTGTCGAAAGGATATGAAATTAAGGTAATGAGCGAAGTATTTACCTTCCTCATTCTACACCTATCAGGATCGGCCAACTCCCTGCATAATTCTTTAAGAACCTTCTCCGTGATCAGTCCCCTTTGCGATCCTTTGATGATGTTGGCCACAATCAAGAGTGCCCCCCAAGAATCCATCTCCGCTTCCAACAAAGGCCACCAAGTGTTTGGCGGTATGAAATAACCAAACAACTCTGCTGCACGTTTAACCTAAAGAACAACAAAATGAGATGAGTTTTGTATGTGGTCGAGCCATGATGAAATCATTATCTTAAAGCCGACTTGGTCGGTGTGATGCTAAGCTCTCATAGAATATCGGCATGAAACGCCTTCTGCTAATTGTATTCCGTGCGTTGAGTGAGAGTTCTGATGACTCACTTCTTCCTCCCCCTATTCAAATCCTATATCCTATCCTTTCTATCCCAATCCTCTTCTCTGATCTCTATCTCATCCTTTTGCCAGCTTTTAAGATGGGAAAAAGAAGAAGAGCAAGAAGAATGAGAAAGAAGGATCAGACAAGAGGAATGTGATGTGATATTGGAATAGGGAGATAGAAGATAGAGAAAATAGGATAGGCAAGGTGTGAAATTGGTACCCGGAACTCTCACTTATCGCATGAAACACGTCTGGCATAAGTCTAACCATTTCACTCGGATATTCTATGAGAGTGTGGTACCACACAGGTACTTCTTAACGGACTGCAATGTGGTCTCATGTACCTCGAGTACGACCCTTTGGTCCTCGTCAGCGGCGCCCCGCAGCATCGCCCTCACGATGGCGTTGGCGTGTTGCGTCGACCCCTCCTCGGCGCAGAGCACCAACCAGCAGAGGAGCTGAGCCACGCGGAGCCGGGCGTCGGCTTGCCAACCGTCCATCTCTGATAATATTCAATGTGCTTTTCTAACCCAGGTATTCTATATCTTTTTATAAATCATTTTATCTTATAATTTAAAATAAATATATTATTTTATTATTTACTAGGATATGCCCCGACCTCGTCCATGCTTGAATTGAATTGAAATTTCCGCAGTATACCCGGGACACAAAGTACTGTAACACTCCAAAAAGAGGGTAAGCTATCGTTTTAGTGAAAACTGTATCGGTATAAGCTAATTTTTATGCACACGGGAAAAATCCAGCGGGTTCCCGAGTTATAATTTTCTATTGATTAGTGAAAAAATCACATTGAAATTATTATTTTTTTTATTTTAATGCCCAGAAAAATTGGCTTCCGTTCGCTGGTTTCCCCTTGTGAGCTCGGAATTCCGTCTACTTATTTTTTCGTATGAGAATTGTATGAACTTTTTACCACAAGTAGGTACTTGTGGTAAAAAATGTAAAAGTACTCGTGGTAGGCAATAGGGTGCAGGGTAAGATACAAAAAGCCGGCAATAAGTAATACTGCCGTCATTGAAAATTATAATTGGAAAGAGTTTAAGGTAATTGCAACGCCCATTTTCTTTGATCGTTTAAAAAATGACGATAAAAAATAATACAATTTAAAATAACTCAAGCTATTATGAGTGTTATATCTGGAAAAAATGCCCATCCTGATGTACCAAAATAGGTCCCTGCAAACGCAGACTGTGTTTTGATTTACTTATATAAAATCCATAAATCTGGCTATTGTGTGTTTTCTGCTTTTTGTTGTCTCTAAAGTTGAGCTGGTCAAACATTTGCCGGCCAACCTCAATACAACGCAGAGGCTCTGGCTTTGATTCCTGGAATGGCAATTTCGCAAACAAACTTTCCGTTATTTACTATGGTCTGGGTGTCTGGAATCTGCCTCGCAATGGTCGGTCGTAAATAACGAATAACACAAGCATAACTAGCTCAGCTTGGGGATAGGCAATGTGCGTTTTTGTCTGACGATTATTTACTACTAGTGGTCGCCCGTGGTCGAAATTCGACCATAATAATTTATCTCAAAGACTATACTTCTATAATCACAGATTTCGCCAAGGCTACACTGTTAATTTGACTTGAACAATAAACAAAAGACATAAATGTGTGTGTGTGTGACAAATACATGCTAGTGTGTGTAATCTTTTTTTTTTATTGATTTAATGTATTTTTAAGCATAATTTTAAAAAAATATTAGCATTCGTTACTTCCCATATAAGTGTGCGAAATTTAATACTCGTCCGTCAATTTTCGTTAAAAGGGTTTTTGTTTCACATATAGATTATAACATGCAACAAGTCACATTTTCCTTCTTCAACTCCTGCATTTACAAAGAAGTAATAATCTGCAGTACGCGGCTGACAAAAATAAAATGTTAAATATTCATACCCCTAGAAATAGCAGGAACAATCTTGCCAATATTGCTCTGCACTAAGCATCGACAACCGAGATTAGGCCTTTTCACATCAGGATAATGTGTGGGGACATCTTTCAAGAAATCTGTCTTCTTTTTTAAATCCTCTTCATTCTCGTCCATGTATTGCAAGCCTATGTCGTGCCAGAGCTTCGTGGCTGTAGCTCTTATGTCTGCCATCACATCACTCAAGCTGAAAGATATAGTACCTACTTAGTTCATTTATATCTTTCAATGTGGATGAACCAAAGAGTTCCATGTAAACATAAAGTATCATATCATTGACCAACATTGTATCCTTTTAGTGCCTTTCAACCAAATTAATTCAATTCAGTTGAACCATATACCTTTACGGTATTAATACTAATTTCTAATAATTATGTGAGGAACAAATGTGTAGCCATGTCCCCTCCGCCAGGTCCCGGTCGAAGGGAAAGGCCCAAGAAATGCAACAGGGATTTAGTTCGAATGATGATAACTAATTTCCTTATTTACTCTATAAAACACTTGCCTATTATGCAAAACACTGCAATATATTTCTTTGTTCAATCAGGATTTTAAAATGTGGCATAAAAATCTTGATTGTCTTTGTGAAATATTTTCACTCTCACAATGCCTAATCTTAAAGAATTGAACAATCTATCTCAAAGTTTGTTGTGAATAGGGTTAGCAGAAATTCAATGGAGTTTAATAAAAATTTTAGGCATTAAAAGTGGATTTTTATCTCATGTGTTGTACATGCTTTATTTAAATGTGTTCCAGGGTTTAGAATATATGAATATTGTCCTAGTTCAGCAAGGACTAAGTGGTGGTTACAAGTATTTAAAATTATGAAAGTTAATTATTGTTACGAGTTGCAGGACTCGAATTAAAATGCCATCGGAATTACAATAGAATTTATTAGAACTATACAAATACATAATACAGGTACAAATATAACTGGACACAACCAGTACTAACATAATAGATGATTCAATAACCTGCGCAAAGTCCATCACTATATAGATGATTGAATATACATATGTCTTGCCTCGCTTGCGATTACTGCTTGACAGCCTCACCCCTCCGTTGGGGCATTGCTTTATAATGTACAAATATGTCTGTAGACTGAATTTCTAAGAATCAGACCTGGCTAATGACTACCATAAAGATTACAATACACAATGGGCTAAGTTTCCAATCACAAATTTTAAACACAAAGTAAACAAAAGAAGACAGTCATAAAACAGTTTCAATGTTATTAGCTCAAACGACGCCGGCGGGTAATAAATGTGCTTTATTTACAAATATGCAGTTGGCCCAAATTGTCACAATGTTAAGAAAATTAGAATAAAAACCAAATATAATGATTGTTAATTCAACTATTGTTATGTATTACATTACCTAGTAAGCAGTAATGGTATCATTCTATGCCAAAAGGAATATCTATCCTTATAAGTAAGCATCCAATTGCCAACTTCATTTGTAACTTGAAGTCTCACTTGAGTATTCTCATCAAACAGCTTCTCCGCCATTGGTGTTATTGAAAGCTCAAAGCATTTCGCATCTCCTGCTAGTACTATTGCACCTGTAAAATAGTAAGTTTTGAGCAATATATTTAATAATTATGTGACAAATATTGATACTGTAAAGCAAACTATTGCTTTGTAGATTTATTGCTGATTTATAATTTAATAGGTTAATATATGATGATTTAATAAGTGCATCCAACACCTCCGAAATATATCAAGTACACAATTATTGCACACAGAAAAGAGTTCCCACAACTTTCGCTTATATCATTTGCTTCTTATTTATCCTAGTTTTACATTCTCATTGCATCCTTAAATGGTATGTCAGATCCCAGGAGACAGATTTCCTTTATTTTGCCTTCAACAATATTTCTGTTATGTCTTTTGTAGTTCTAAATCTTAAAACTAATTGTTACTGAGGTAATATAGATAAGTACTTCAAATAGTCAGATTGAATCATTTTAGCTTACCTATAGCTCGAATAGCTGCAACTCTAACTCGAAAATGTTGATGTGCATAGTTCGACAAAATAGGCTTAACATAACTTTCTGATTGAAAATGAAAGTCTCTTTGCAAGACTTTAGATAGTAATATAATACATTCACAAGCTTCCAGTTTGACTTTAGGATAAGGGTCGGTAACAGTTTTCGTCAAAATACTTGTAAAATCATTTATGAAAGGACTTAAGAGATGGGTAACTTTATACTTTTGTAATATTTTATAAAGTAATTGTATCAAAACTAAACGTATTTCTTCAGACTCTTCGACTATTTCTGGGCATCCGATACGGCGCACTAAGACTGGCAATATATAAGTCAAGTAATAATCATTAAGAGGCAAATTCTCTATGAAATTAGAAATGATAAGCACAGCCACTTCTCTGCAAGCTTCTGATGGGTCTGAGAAACTTTTCAATATGTATGCATAAACTTCTGGGAATACTATAACAAGATCGCAATCTGCATTAGAAGGTGTGTCGAAGATTTCCTCGTTTATTTTCTGAAGTGCCAGTTTTCGTGCCATCTTCGATTCGCTTTGCAAAGTTGTTATATATTGTTTTAATGCACCTCGAGGATTATCTTGAAGCTTCGGTTTTACTTCAGCCATACTCGCATATAATTACAACACCTTTTAAAATACAAGTACAGTATTCTATCGATAAAACAAAATACTCAATGAATTGCGATATTAATAAACAAATTCTTGTCTCCATGACGACCTGAAGGTGCTGAAGTTTGACAATAACACAGTGTTGCCAGATGACCATGTCAATTAACCATCTTTTTTTTCAAAATACCCAAAAATATGCTTTTTAAAAAACAACCCCAAGACAGTTTTTACTTATTTTATAGGAGAAATAAAAAAGCAAAACCACCGTCGTAGCGAAAACGTCACTAATGACGTCATCATTTTCGCTCACGGGGCGCTCACAACGAACCGTGTCAATAGGTGGGTTATATAACCGTTCCACTTGAGTTTACGATTGTGACACCCGCAAATAAGTGGAACGGGAAAAACCGCGGTTGCGAACGTGGTCGTCGTGAGTCTCTAACGGAAAGTAGTCTATGATATACTACAACACGTACGGCGTATGAGTAGAGACGGCATAATAAATTAATAACGTAAATGAAGGAACGAATGATTTGAATTATTAAAATGAACTATTGAAATGAAGTATGATTCACTAGTAGAACATAATTCTGATTAAGTTATAATACCGTATTATGACTTAGATATAATAATTGCAGTGATGAGATTGTGTTTGTAGATGAATTATTGATACATAAAATATCTCCAAAACTTCTCACATCAAAATAATTCCCCGAATGTCCCCCCAAAGAATCTCTACCTTCGAATTTCTCCCCGATGTTAAAACCACCGAATTGTAGGGCATCCCCCCTCCCATCTGGTAACAGTGCAATAACAACACAGTTGACAAATCGATTACAATTCGCCACAAAGCCAGGCAAAGGAATCTTTAGTCTATACAGCTAATTCTGATGTATTCTGACTATACAGTTCACATTTCTCACAAAAACACGTAATTAACACTTAAAAAATATCAATATACAACCATGTATTTGTTGTGTTCTTTGGTATGGGTTGTTTTGTTCATTTTAGAGTTATATCTTACATTTTTAGAACATTAAACTGCACAGTGCAACGTGCCCTTCAAGTTCCCGCCAAAAACAAATTTGACATATGATTTTTTTTCCAAACTTCTTTACTACTACTATGATATGTGATTTAAACTTCTGAAGCTGCGTAAGCATTAAAGGGTCCGTTCACCATTCTGCATGAACAGTCCGCTGCATAATGTGCATTCCTCTTGAGTCTCCAAGCTCCGCTCACTGCAGATATGCCTTTTATTACAAAGCATATCCCTTGAATGACTCACAGTGTACCCGACGTAAGCTCTAGTTACTAAAACAAGAATATCATCTCAATAAGAATATTGTAATCGACTAATCAACAATGACTACGTACAATGGAACTAGTCTAGTTAACGTGCACCAATCACAGTTCGCCAAGTAAAACTGTCAACGTCTTCATTTCCATGAATAGACGAGAATACGAGATTCTTGTACAATTTCAGATTTGTTCTATTTCTAATTGATTTGGGACAAGTATTCCAGTTCATTGTGGCTGTAGTTAAATTTAGAACTTTTACCGAAACAAATTCTAGTTCAAAATGTATAAATTCGAAGTGTTTCATTTATTACTCTTGGCGGCGATTGTGCAGCTCGCGATTGCTTTGAAAGACGGCGATTGTGAAGTTTGCGTGAAAACTGTAGAGAAATTCGCAACCACGCTATCAGATGATGTAAAGAAAGACCCAAAGAAAATTGAAGCAGAGTTCAAGAAGTTCTGTAAAGGCACGAAGAACAAAGAGAACAGATTTTGTTACTACTTGGGAGGCTTAGAAGAGTCTGCTACCGGCATTCTTGGAGAGCTCTCAAAACCCCTGAGTTGGTCGATGCCAGCTGACAAAATCTGCGAGAAGCTCAAGAAAAAAGACGCCCAGATCTGTGACTTAAGATTCGACAAGCAAATCGACTTAAACAATGTTGATTTGAAAAAACTAAAAGTTCGTGACTTGAAAAAAATTCTGAATGACTGGGATGAGGTTTGCGACGGTTGCATCGAAAAAACCGATTTCATTAAAAGAATAGAAGAATTAAAGCCCAAGTATATGGGTAGATCTGATTTGTAAAACATCATCATTTAAAATTAGGTAAGTAACAAAATTATCCCCCTCTGTTAATTGTAAACAGAATTTATGTACATTTTTATTATTATGTAGTTAAATTTCCACATGTATAATTAATATTGTTGCTACTTTGCAGCCCATTTATTTTTCTACATACAAAAAGTATTTGGAAGGAAGTTCCAGATGAGATATTTTTTCTTCATTATAATGTAGGATTTTCCTTCTTGAGTCTTCAATGTTCTCAGCACTGGCTAATCTTGTCTATACATATAATTTTATATACGGTAAGAATTTTCTTGTTTCAGATAATTCAAATTACAGTTACACTGTGATATGAGCCATGCACGCTGGTCTCCAGTGGATTTGCCTCTGCAGTGTGCCCACCCTCCTAGAGATCATCGAGTAATTGCATTTGACAGTATGATGCATGTGGGATGTATGTGTTTATGCAAATAAATTATTATTGTAATTAAGTACATAAATATTTTTTCAATTTTTGTTTTATTTATATTAAGAATATAAATTAACAACCTATTTGATGCACTTACAAAGTTTCTCACTACACACTTGCCTATGTTGTCAATTGGCTTTTCTTTTATTAAAATTGTATATGATATAGTCATAGAACACAGAAATCTTTAATAATTTCAGACTAAAATATATTTTCAACATTAATACTTACCACAAATAGATGTAATGATTATTTGATAAAGTAATTATTGTTTTTAAATGAAATTAAAGACACAAATTGATTGTAGTTTTATCCCCTTTTTAATATTGTTTATCACAAAGTCAATAATTTTCATTTTGGAATTTGTGTACCCTCAGAATAATACCAAAAGCCTAGCTTATATTCTGTATGTGTGCTTGTATAACTCCATGTTATTCAGGTACCTGCTGCAATATATAATATGTTTGTAACTTGGTTGAAATAAATTAAACCTATAGCACAAGGAAGGGGATCTTTGAAAGTTGCACCCGTGACTGTAAAATTGAGAGGAAGAAGATCAAGTTGGTATGGGCATATAATGAGGAGTAAAAGTCATGTGACAAGAAGGATGTTAAACTACAAGATGGAGTGGTACAAATGTAAAGGTTAACCAAAAAAGATTGAAGGATTGTGTGAAGGATATAATGATTAGGTGGAAGGAAAAGTCATATTGTGCCAACCCCAATTAATTGGGATATGGTGAAAGGAAAGAGAGAGAGCACAAGGAAATAACTACACAATGAGTAATCAATCTCATTACTAGACAATTTTCCAAACAATCAAATACAATAAATGAAACAAAACAGTACCATTTCACACTAATTTTATTGAAGTAATTGTTGAATGTATGACCTATACAAACAAAACAGATTTTAAATTAAAACTTTTGTATTCATACACCAATATACATGAATTATTGGGGGCAGCCATTTAATGGTACTTGTAGTTCCTGTGGTGCTCTGAAAAACAAAACATGAATACTTTATTATATTATACTTAAAGCCACCAAGCAGGACATATTTAACAAGCATTTTTATTGAAGTAATTCTTCCAGTTAAAATAAGAAGACAGTAGCAGTGTCTAAAGCTGCCACTGTGTAACTATACTGTTTAGAAGTTCATTATTATCCTACAGATTGCAGCTGTAGATATGTAGCTAATAGTTAGCCATCAAAAACAAAATAATAACTTTGACTACACAACATACTCCATTGCTAAAACAACATAATGAAAAATGAAGATAGGTGTTACAAAACATATATAAAGTAAAAATAGTGACAAAATAACATTGTTATTATCACTTTAAATATTTGAAAACGTAAGAGAGCTTTTATGTTTTTTTTTTTCAATTAATATTAAACAGTTAAGATTGTCATAAACATAAACAGTTAAGATTGGATTGGAACATACAGATGCCCAGTAGTTTAGTACCTTATTTTCCTCCACTAAATCCAGCACTGCACTATGGGACCTCCTAGGGCATCAAGTGCAACATTTGTAATAATTACAAGGTACACTAGCATGCAGAATCCTTGATCCTTTTTTTTATTGCAGGACTTCAGTAGACAAACCGCTTGATGGAAAGCAGTTACCATCGCCTGTGGACATTTGCAACACCAGAGGTGCTACAAATGCGCTGCTGCTCTCTTAAGGGTGACTAGAACCTGCTCACTAATGCCGGAACACAACCCAAGGTTGTTATGGCGACATACTTTAGACCAGAGCTAATAAGGTATATTAGCTCTAGTCTAAAGTATAGGTAAGGTACAAGGAACTTACTGAGTTTGCCGTAATTGATCACATAGAAGAATGTCATGCTCCCAACTAGCAGCTGGAGGAATGGTGCAATGCCCACCTTCTTGGGCTGCATGTACTTGTGCTGCCACCTCCACCAAGCTAGGGACACATAATAAAATAATATACAATATCAAGTAAAATATAATCTGGTATAAAAGAATTAAAATGTATTTAAATTGATAGACATAAACTATTTGATATGAGTTTTCTAGATTAACACCATGAATTTATAAGTACCTGTATCATTGAGACAAGCCTTTAAGTTGATTTATGAGAAGTCCGAGTATATAATTAGTTAACCCATGAAATCATCTATTTATCATATTCATATCTATAGGATCTAATGATGTTACTCACCAAACTCCTTTTTAGCATATAACTTTTTTGACGTAGAATCTTTGTTATGTTGCTTTCCTACATTTATATGAATTAGGAACTAAAACTGTTAAAGTAATAGGAAGGTATATTACACAGAAATAACCTCAATGTTGAACGTTTAAAGTTAAGCAAAAACAACCTACCACGACTGCAAGCGCCAACCATAGCCGCCGGAGTCTTATTCCTACGAGCAAACCATGAACCAATCTCGTTCAATTTTAGTTGTCCAAAGGGAGTATCGGCTGAAATCAATATAATATAAATTACATAACCGACATCCCAATAGGAAGGCCAATGTCAATTTGTATATTTCTACTTACGCTTGCCATAATAACGAGCCGGATCATAAGGCCCGTGAACAGCAGCATTATATTCCTTTGGATAATCGCCGATAGCCATATTTCTCGGTTTAATCGGCGATTTCTACAAATTGGAGAAGTAGTCGGTCAAACTGTCAGAAGTATTGACAACCAAACCATAAATCTTAGTAGACAGTAGAGTTGTATTTTCCACAATGGCACTTGGCAGGCAAAGTAACCTGTTTATGCAGCCTTATTTAATGAAACATTTGTTCAACAACTCGAATTCCCACATTTTAATAACGATGTGACTATTTGTACGGGTACTGGACGAATAAATCATATTTATTCGTACAGATATTCAATTTAAAAAAAAAAATAAGAATGAATTGGATGATTAGCTTGTTAATTAGGTTAGATTAGGTTTTTTTTAATGTCATGTTTTAAAGAATTATTGAAAACTTGAAAATAAATAAATAAATTCTAAAATGAGGGTGGGGTATAGATGCACGGCACATTTATTTATTATGAACAAATTGGAACATTTTTAATATAGGTTAGAAGGCGAAGAAGAAGGCGAGTGCTCCGCTTCGCATCGCACCCGCCTTAGCCTTCGTGGTTATTTTTTTTATAACCACCCAAAAATAATTTTCCGACACATACACGATTAGTCCCTATGTGTACTGGCGCTGTACATTACGGAACAAGATCTGCTTATATGTTACTACAAAATATACGCGAGTATTTGTAAGAACTTCGTAAAATACTTATTTTCAATCTTTAATTAGGTTAGGTTTTTTTTGGCCGAGCCTTTTTAAGAACATTTTCAGTACGCGTATTAATAATTATAAATTATTCGTACGGTAACCGTATTAATAATTATAAATTGTTCGTACAGTACTCGTATTAATAGACTCAGCCTTTTAATAAATAGTTCACACTTTTCACAAAAACTATCATAGCTCTTCATAAATATCAATACCCTATAACTACTCTTCATTTGAAAGAAAATATTGTGGGTATTAAATAACTTAATTTTCCAACTGCCTCTTGTAGGCTGATTAAATATTATTGGAGCGAAGCCAATCTCAATTCAAAATAGTTGAAATGTCAAATTTGTGATCTATGATTATACAGCAAAATTTCATTTTTTGTATAGAACTTGAAACTGTTTTTCCAAGACCGATTATAAAGAAATTGATTCAAAATGGTATTGGAAAGTACTATGATTTGTGTCGACAATAGTGACTACATGAGAAATGGTGATTTTTTGCCAACAAGGCTCCAAGCTCAGCAAGACGCTGTTAATCTGGTATGTCATTCCAAAACACGGTCAAATCCTGAGAATAATGTGGGTTTGCTGACTCTCGCTAATGTAGAAGTACTTGCTACGTTAACTAGTGATGTTGGCCGCATACTATCCAAGCTGCACCGCGTTCAGCCGAACGGGAATATTAATTTATTGACTGGCATTAGAATCGCGCATTTAGCTTTGAAACATCGTCAAGGGAAGAATCACAAGATGCGCATTGTTGTCTTCGTCGGTTCACCTATCAACACAGATGAGAAAGAGCTAGTGAAACTGGCTAAAAGGCTTAAAAAAGAAAAGGTAAATTGTGATGTTGTTTCATTCGGTGAGGATTCTGACAATAATCCATTACTGACATCTTTTGTTAGTACATTAAATGGTAAAGATAGTGCATCGGGCGGCAGCCATCTAGTTTCTGTACCAGCTGGTGGATGTGTTGTGCTCTCTGAAGCTTTGATTTCCAGCCCACTCATTGGGGGTGATGGTGCTGGCCCATCTGGCTCTGGATTGTCACCATTCGAATTTGGCGTTGATCCTAATGAGGATCCCGAACTTGCTTTGGCTTTACGTGTATCTATGGAGGAGCAGAGACAGCGCCAAGAGGAGGAGTCTCGCAGGCAGCAAGCTAGTACTGAAGGTGAAACTAAGCCAGGAGAAACTCAAAACACTGGTATGGAAAGAGCTCTAGCAATGTCTCTTGGTAGAGAGGCCATGGAATTGTCTGAAGAAGAGCAAATTGCGCTAGCTATGCAGATGAGCATGCAGCAAGATGCCCCCCAAGCAGAGGAGAGCATGGATGTCTCTGAGGAATATGCTGAAGTAATGAATGACCCTGCATTCCTGCAAAGTGTACTAGAAAATCTCCCTGGAGTGGACCCACAAAGTGAGACAATCCGTAATGCCATGTCCACTATAAAGAAAGACAAAGATGACAAAGAGGAACAAAAAGATAAGGACGGCAAAGGATCAGGTTCCAATTAAAAGCAAAATGTTTTTCAATTTTTATTAAGTGAGAATGCGTTTAGCTTGTAAAATTTAATGTCATACACCATAATGCAGTGTTATTCACTATAATTTAAATAAATAGCAGATGGTTTATATGTGAATATTGTTTCATTTATTTCCATGAGATCCAGTTCAGTCCTTCTATTTTGTCATATTCTGCAAAATGAAAACATTAATTAAATATTATTTCATTTATTATCTTTTACATACAAATACAGTCTCACTCTTAATTAAAATAACTCAATATGGTAGCAGCTGTAAATTATTAATTAAATATCAAAATAAGACAAGGAATATGCAAACCATATACTTATATAATTCATAACAAGAAGGGACGGAGAATTATACTAAAGATCATACAAGTTATACTGGTTAAAATTACTAAATTTAGAAACAAAACATGTCTGGATAATCCTATCAACATATGGGAATGAGTGTAGGGTGTTACTGACTCAGACAACTCATCAAAAGCAAGGCATTTAGGTCTTCGAGAAATAGGATTCCTTGGAAAAAATGAAATAGAACTTGCGAAAAGTGATAAAGAAGGTTTCATACTGGATTCATTCCAAAATCCTTTACTCTGAAATTTTCTTTTCACCTCTAACAACTGCTGTCTTCTCTGGTTATCATCAAACATTTTCACTTTGGCTGTTTCAGATGGTAGTCCTAAAAATTATGAGAATTGCTAGTTGTATAAAGAAAACTTGTGTATATGAATACAATAAAATATATTTAATAACCATAAAATTAAAGGGCAGCAATAATTTACTATAGAGAAATTGACATTTTCAGGATTTTTCGAGTTTCTACATCATAAATAAAATATTTATATTGATTCTATTACCTTAAGTGAAATCGGACTGGACTGCCATTGTGCTAAACTTATTTGTGTGAATAATCTGATTCTCTTGAGAAGTTATAGGAATGCATACACAGCCCGCTTTTCACTAAAATAATAGAAATAATTCATTAATTAACTTATTCATCTAGCTGGGCAGGACAAAGTTTGAACCCGAAATGAAACAGGCTAAATTTCATTGAAACTGCATTGCAACATATTTTAAGAGCAAATTTATATTACATGATGATTAAAAGAACATTTCGGTCAGTCTTCACTGACGCAAAGGTGACGCCGCAAAGGAAGTAAGGCCTTAAAATAATTCCAATGAAAAATGTCAAAGAATAATTATATTAAAGTTATTTTTGGTCTACCCTCAACTTGTTTAATTTAAATTATTTAATATTGTTTATTGATATTTTTCTATGGACTTCGAAAACATAATTGAAAATGGCGCTTACTTAATAACCGTTAACAATTTGTTTGGACATTGTTTTATTCAATTTTCACGGGAAACAGACAGATTTCAACGATAGGCACTAAAAGGTAGTGTAAAAACAGGATGATTTTCATCTCGAAAGAGACAGTTTCAGAGGGATATGGTTTCGAAATTTAAACGAATGAAGCTTCGAGAAAATACTTAACAAAATACCACCTTTATCACTATTATTCATTTTTGATTGGCTGATTGATTTCTTGTTCAACTCTTTTTGGTTCTTATTCAGTATAAGATATGAACTTGTTATGTCTTCCAATTGCGGTTTAAAACTTTTATTACTGTGGATGGCGGCTGAAAATAATTTTATTACCTTCTTAAAGCATAATGGATTTAGAATTTGGTATGACTCAAAGTGGTCTTATACCTAGTTCTGGGGTTCAGTGCAAGTAGACTACTATGGGGATTATCGGTTTAGATTTAAGCTGATATTGCCTATAACAAATATCTTTAGAACAAAGACAGCCCGTAAAGACGCCCCTGCACATTGGTAGTCATGATTAATATTCTGGAAACTTACAACTTGGTCGGGTCACAGATGAGGCTTGTTTGAATTTCGGTTTCTCAGCCGCTCCACGTATTTGTACCGAATTTTTTCGCTCTGGTTCTAAAAATAAAATTTTACACGTATTATTTATTTTACATTGTTGGTGTCAGGTTTAATCCGTACCTATATAACATGTGTAGTCCACCTGCTTTTTTTAAATCTTGAACAAGTTCTATTAAGGTTTGGTTTTCACTAAAGCGGAGAAGTTGAAGAGAATGCTTGGTAGTATCAAACGGAAAAACGTCAAAGCAAACTATTATAACGATTATTATATACCCAATACCCGTACGTCTCATTGCTACCCTGCCATGCACGGGCATAAGGCGCTAAATATAAGTGTGTAGCGTATGAACTCTAAAACACAATGACGCTACCGTCATTATGTTTTAAAGTCGCGATTTGTGCAGTAAAAGTGTTCTTTTTTTAACTATTCACGAAACATTAATGGTAGTAAAGATGGGCAAGCAGTGCTCTAAAATCCTGTGACAACAAAGAAATTATTGTGAACCAACACGATGCAACTAATGACTCAGGAGCCGAATTTACAGCACACTACTAGTAATATACTACTCATCATTATTTCCATAGCTCCTCGTCGCGTAACTTCGACGAAGTTCTTTCAATTAAAGACGATAGAACTCTTATTTTCAGAATAGATCAGTGAGTGAGTGGTTGGCAGCGAGTTGAATTCACTAAGAGAATAATATTGGACACATTTGAACCAACATGATTAGAATTGAACAAATAATACCTTGAGCAGCTTTCTTCGCTATACTTTGTTTGGATTTGGTTGTAAATTTTTGTAAAGACTTATTTCGATCTGCAATAATATATTATTACGACTAGTATATAATTATAGCAGTTCATAATTATTATAGACACGATTACACATTACCATTAAACCTTAACGTCATACCTGGACTTGAACTTTTCATTTCTATGATATTTAACTGTTTGGAGGGTTTCACTTTGCCGTGTGACGATGAGACACTGTCGGAATCGCTCGTCACATCTATAAATTTAATACTCTTTTACAAGAAATGACAATCATCCATCAAAAAACATATCATCATGCTTTAAATGCAGCATGGTTAGAAGGCACCACAGTAAACATCCACTGTTTAAGAATCATATTGTGAATCTGAGATGCCTAGATATACAGGTAGTCGTAAGATATTGCACAGCGCAACGTTTTATTTTACTTTGGCATCTCCCACAAGTAGTGTCTTGTTTCGTCTTTGACTTATTCGTCAACTTATCGCAATCCACTGCTGGATATAGGCCTTCACAAGTCTGCGCCATATATCTTCTTAGATCTTTAGCTTTCCTCATACAGCCCATGTCGGAGAGCTTGCACAGGGCATTATAGTTTACTAAACATTTTTGATCAAAATTGAATCTTACAGATTTTGTTATTGAATGCCATAAGTAGACCACCACGCCCCAGTGATATTATTAAATTTCAGAAAGCAACAGATTATTAATTGATCTGTACTATATCGACGTCTAATTATATAGGATTTAGAAGTTTTGTGGAAGGTCTATTTATAATAGACGATATTCATCCCTCATTCATGTTTAGAACTGAACATTCAACGCTTCATCTAAATTTAAATGAAATGGAAAGCATGAACTAAATGAAGACTAGTGGAATAACAAAAGCACTAAGTTCAGATATATCATATAGCACAAGTACTCCACTGTGTATTATCAGTATTTCATAACACCAATATAATATCTATATAGTAACTACTTTATCAGTACAGTAAATAAATTATACCATAGGGCCGTGGTATCCTGCCATCAAGAGACCTTTGTCTTGTAGGACTTTTGGCAAAGTTGTTTTGAGTTAGTAACAACGGTCTTGTTGCTGCAAAGGTCAAAGTAATAGTATAATATAGAAATTGTAAAATATAAATTAATCCTCATAGCAATAGTAAAGAAGTAGTGTCGTGGGTAAGATTCAGCCCCAATAATATAATTACAGCGATGACAAATTAATCAAAAGGCAAAAAAAAACTCCGAACGGTGAAACTGATTTGATATTGTCACAATTAGAGAAAGTGTGTGCTATATATGATGATATTGCTGAAAATGATGGATTGTTCGAACACGATTTTAATCCAGTGAAAATAGACGCATGCAAATTATATTACAATTATTTACTTTCATAAAACAGATAGAGAAAATTATCTATCTAAAATCTATCTAAAATTAGCAAATGCTAACAGTTTGACATGTTGTTGAAACAGACATAACAAGAAATCTTGATGCAACCAACTTAGGACTCGAGATCTTGTTGGAGAAGACTTAATACTCGAGATCTTGTGGAACAGAACTAAGACTCAAGATTTTGTTGGATCAGACCTATGACTGAAGGGCTTGTCTGAATTTTGCCATACAAAAATCTCCATATTTTTATGTAACCTAAAACAGGAGATTTTATTGGAAGAGACATAATATTAGGCTTATACCGATCACCTGCTTTAAGAAACTTACATCTTTCATTTAGGATACCACTCTTGTTCGAAACTGCCTTCCCACTAGCGATTGGCGTCCGCGCCTGGTTTCCAGCCACGTCAACCCTTGTTGCTGTCCAAAATAAAACACCAATCGCTATAAACTCAATGGAAAATATATTTTCCTCCATAAAGCTGCCATCGTGTGCAGTATACGCCAGAAGACAAAGTGCAATAACGCACTTATTATAATAATATCTATCGTTGATTGCGTAACTGAAACGATCATATCGATATTTTTCGATAAGTATTTCAAATTATTTACAATCTGTATACCTTTTATGCTAGTATGATTGATTTGTTACCATGCTCATAGAGATAAATGCTTTGATCTAATTCAGCTAATCGATTACTTTTTTATCGAGATTAACCCGGTAATAGCACCCTACCACCCAGGGATTGCAGTAGTGTAGTGTTGGACTCCTGATAGCGGGCTCGAACCTACTAACAAAACCGCTACCGTGTTCCATTACAACGCCATAATGTCAGTGTCTCAGGAACCGAAGATACTTATACGATAGAAGAATAAATATTTTGGATAGAGTTGCTAAAGAATTACCTACTCCATACAAAATATGTATTCTCCCTTCTGAGGGCTTAAATATCTCTATTACTTCTGCTTTAAACCTATTAATTTTCTCTTGATTCTTACCAAAGTCAATAAAATATAATTGTCTGCACATTAAATATACAAACATGAGAAGATCCCTCATTTGCCAACTTTTAAACTTTCTAGCTATTTTATCCTAGCTAAGACTAGTAAATTCTTATAATCTCTAAAACGAACTTTTTAATTCAATCTTATGAAAATAACAATTGTTACAGATAAGACTTAGTTAAGGTTAACGATACAATTGATGAACTGCTAACACTCACGTAATTTCGACCTGTTCGACGATGAACTCGAAATAGATTGGGTCTTGTTAGATGATATAGAAGCCTCTCTGCTAATTGCTGTAATAAAGTAACAATAAGGACATATATATTCGATACTATTAAAATTGATTAAATAGTTAGCTACATGGTCCAGAGATGTTAATTACAACAATGACAGTTATAATAATAAGTCATATTTATTTTAACTCTTACACAATGTAATATTACTTATTGCCGGCCTCTGTGGTTGAACAGGCTGTCTTAGCCGGCCGAACTGGCTGGAACGCAGAGGAGCCGGGTTCGATTAATAGCATGGTATAATACGGCCGGCGTAACTTGGCCAATGTGAACATAGGCTCTGCGAACTTTAGAGCATATACACTCGTGTGATGAGTGGGCATACGACTCGTCAGTGAATACAATTGGTCGCCCTTCATCCCTGTATTTTTACCTTGCTTTGTACTAGTTGGTCACTGTATTTTCTTCACGAGTTTACATGCGCTAAAGTTCGCAGAGCCTATGTTCACATTCGCCAAGTTACGACGGCCGTATTATAAATTACGGAAACGAACCTTCTGTTATTTACTACAGTTTGGATGTCTGTCGCCCGAGAGTGGTCCGTTGTATATTAGGCTACAGGATATACAATGTGTGTGTTTGTATGCCGATTATTTATTTATTACAAATTTCGAGAATAAATAAATATCTGCCGAAATAAGCAATATTTTCAATATTTGCTTTTATAATGTTACGCGAATTGCAGATGTGGGACGATAAATCCAATTGTTGTTATTTACGGTTAAAAAAAACAATATTATATTATTCTTTAACAGACCAAAGCGGTAAGAATAATAAATTAAAAACATACGTTTCCTCACTGTTGGTGATCTTGTCCGACTGCAGGGAGAGCCTTGGCTTGCAGCTAAAAAACAAAATATAGGTAATTTGAATACACCTCATTCAGATTTTTCAGAAATCGTGCCCCTTCAAATAGTTTAATTTGTATTAACTTATTTCGGCACGGGTTTCACTAAAATGGTAGTTACACTCTATTTTAAATGTTGCGATACTTTGTGTCCCGAGAATCCCGTGGGAATTTCAAATCAAGCGTGGACGAAGTTGCGGACATTTTGTAGTCATCTATATTACTGCTGGCTGGATTGGCTACATCAGTATGTAACCTTACATTCACAGACTATCAACGTGAAATGATAACCTTTGAGGCATTTTGAACTAATTGTGCGTACCGTGTGAGAGTTTCGGTGGCCGACTTATCGTCCCCCCTAACCCTTCCAATTTTCCCGTCCCCCCAATCCCATTGTCTATCCTATCCTAGAGGACCTTGAAATGAATATCCATCTTTTGAGGGCCATGGATTTCATACAATGAAGCTTCTTTCAGAAGTGATAGCCTAACCAAAGTGTAATGTGCGTAAAATTAAAAAGTTCTTTAAACTTTTTTCATAAACATAACATACAGGATTCCCGTTGAGATGATACTTGTGCCATTTGCATTGTCAATATGTTGGGAGTTGTTTCTCTTCTTAACGTCAGTTTCTTGTTGACAGGCGTCAACAGCGGCTTACCGTAACCAGTGTTGCTGCGATCTATATACAACGAAAACATTATATTTATGAAGTTCGTCGTAATTTATTATTCAATTGCTATAATAATGTCACCGGTGCAGACTCCGTAGCACTTATAAAGGAAAGTTCCTGAAGAGTAGAGTTCCCATAAACTAAAGCTCCAGGAATAAAAGTACTAAAAGCTATGATGTATGTACAATCTTAAAATAATTATTTAATGTGTAATTATTTTTATTATATCTCATTTTATGTTTATTTGACTTCCCATTTAAAAATATATATTCCGTTTTACTTCTATATCTTAGTTGTATTGCAAAACCCACATGTCTCACAAACTTTTTAAATAAATCGATCGTAAGGTTGTCTGGAAGATATTGCTTTTTGGGATACGCGGTCTTATATTGTTTGCTGTACTCATTTTTCTGGAACTGTAGTCGTACAGCAAAATCAGCTTAGTCTTTTTTGCGTTTTTTGGTGTCGATTTTACACCAATAACATCCCATATACGCAGTAGTATAAATGCAAAAACGTCTCGATTATTTAATTAAAAAAATATTGGTACATTTAGTTCATATAGGGTAAATTATACCATAGTTGGCACTCCGCCCAATGACTGGCGTCCAGTCAATTTATTCAAGATATTTAGAGATTTTATTTCTATTTTGTACTCATACAACAATATTTGTAGCCGCAGACGTCCGATCACTACGACGGCATTTTTCAAATAATAATGAACGGCAGTCTTACACAGTGTTGCCGCTTAGGGAAAAAGAAAGTCCCCAGACCTCAATCAAAATGTCCCTAGATTTTAAGAAAAGTACTCAAAAAATCCCTAGAAGTCGCTAAATAATGGTCCAAATAAAAGCAAATCTGTATAATCAAAATTTTATTAAACAAATCTCTATAGATCTATACAATAAAAAATATCGTCATCGATTACGTCATCTTCGACTTCAACTACTTCTAATGGCGTTGAAGAAGTGGATGGTACCACCGCAGAAGTAGATGTGGATGACGCACTTGGCTTTTTAATCGTTTTTGTAATTTGGGCCAGGACATGATCTGGCAAAACATACCTATGGCAATTTCGTTTTAAAAACTTTAAATGATTCCTAACAATAAGAATAGAGTTTAAAGTGGTTGAAGCCAGTTTGTTTTTTATAATATTCATCTGACTGAACGAATGTTCTACTTCTGCGTTGGAATGTGGCAACGACAGGACTGTGATGGCTAAATTTGCTATGTCTTTGTAGTGTATTAAAATCTACAGCGTTTTTGTATTTTAATACATCTGCCCAAAATTGTACAGTATCTGTAGTTATGTCCTATTTTGGTTTTTCCCGCGTTGGTAGGTAGTCAGCTTTGCAAACGAAAAGCCGCTAGAAGTCGCTAAATATATTTTTGTCGCTAGATGGAAAAAAAAGTCGCCAGACACATCCAAAATCCGCTAAATCTAGCGACAAAGTCGCTAAAACGGCAACAGTGGTCTTACAATACCGACCCGTGTTCCCTTCGCGCACCTCGCCCCTCACCTCACCTCAGCACGTCCAATCGCGCGAGTGCGCTTATTATTATTATTAAATCTGATATTTCGTTTAGCAGTTAAACGTGTGCTGTATATAAAATATTAATGGCATTTTTACAAAATAATGTGCAATCCTGACCTGCAATTCAAACACAACCAACATTTTATTTCTACCTGAAGACCAAAGTAGTACAAGCAGTCCCGTAAATATTACTACCTTTGTATGGCCATAACTTAAAAAAATATTAAGATTTCTCTACATTTTGAATAAATTTATAGGACGCGAATTATGGAGGATGCCAACAATGGTTAGTTTGGCGCTAAATGAATAAAAGAAAGCACTAACTTGGCGGTGTTGGTGTCATCACAGACGAGCTTTTCTTGGTATGCTCCTTCGAATTATGTGGCAGTATTTCCACCAGCTCCACGCCTTTTGCGTTTAGGCTGCTCAATAACTTAGAGCGAGCTAGAAAATGAGGTTAATTTGTTGTTTATTGTTTCGAGCTCAAATTAAATAAATGCCATTGGAATTACTATAGAGTTTATTAGAACTGTACAAACAAAAATAAAACAAGTAAAAAATAAAACTGGATTCAACCAGTTCACACTGCACGATTCAATGCAAGTCAACAGGCGCAAACTCCGTCACTGTCTTTAATCAAAAGTACTACACGTCTTAATCGTATCGTAGTCGTCGAATGACTGCCTCACCCCTCCGTTCGGGCATTGTTTTATGCTCAATTGATAATAGAACAAACGATCGCATTCGGCGAGTTAATCCCGAACACCTGCCAACTTCGAGGGCCATAAAACAAGGATCAATTCGTTCGACACTAATTACAGCCTTAAAATATGTACGATAACAATAATGTTTTTAAAGTTTAAACACGAAGTATTAAAAGAATTCGTTTTTACAACATGCCAGATGTGCGGCCTTCGTAACACTATATTATGTACAATGTATACCTAAAAGACATTTTAAACAGAAGGCTATCACTGATGTTGAGAGAGGCCATTTTCAGCATCAGTGATCTAGGCGCAGCGGCGGAGCGGAGGGGATAACGTGTACACGCGACCTTAGAATTCTTCCGTGATAACATGAAATCGTAAGTATGGTCACGTTGTTATTACAGACCGATCGACCAAGCCTTTGATGTAGACTAAGCGAAGCCCGTGACGGGCATCAGAACACGTAGATCGGCCATCAGAGTTACTGTATAGGCACCAGGACTGAGAAGCTTCCAGCGTTTCCAACACCACGTTACCGGAGGGTAGTTGCACTCCGAGTTGAAGCCCGGAAAGGGTTTTGACTCGACACCCCAAAAAACCTCTACCCAAAAGCAGTTGAAGATCTGATGACTACCTACGTTCTTACGCTTGCAATTAATTAGATCATAGAATTTCAAGGTCTCCAGTGAGCACTACTGCCAAGCTGTGGAAACAAGCTAAAATAGTTTCTTAAAAAAATCAGTAGTGTTACGAGCTACACGTATAAAACAGGCACAAATATGACTTCAATAAAACGCGCAAAGTCCGTCACTATATCGCACACGTTTTGCTAGAATCGTAATCGTCGCTTGACTGCCCCACCCCTCCATTCGGGCATTGTTTTATACTAAACTGTATAATACCGACAAAGGCCCGCATTCACTGAGTTAATCCGCACATCTGGCAAGCTTCGACGCAACGCGATAACTACACGGATTAGTTCGACACTAATGACGGCCATAAAACAAGTACGATAACAATAGGATGTTTTTCTTGATTGCAAATTTTTAACACGAAGTAAACAAAAGAACTCCGAATGCAGGAAAGGTAATAAACCGCGTTTTACCACAGCCCGGTGTGCGCATTTCTTTTTCAGTTGTAACAGTATTATGGTCTAGCGAGCAATAGTTCAGAAAAGCTTAAACATCACCGGGTTGGTTGATTCCGAGAATATGTTATAATACTCACTGTCCAAAACATGATCGGACGCCCCTTTAGTAGGTGCCTTCAATTTCTCTGGCACGTGATGGCTCCCATCGGACACCTCGCTCATAGTGCAAGCTAGAAGCGAAATACTTTACTATGAGTTATTATGTGTCTTTATTAAAGAACAAGCTTCTGCTTCTCTTTAACCCGCGACTTTGTTTACGTAGAAGGTGAAACTCTCAAAAAGGAAAGAACCCCGGATTGAAACATTCTTCATTGGTGCTCCGCTCCTATGGGTCTTAGCGTGATGATATATAAACTATAGCGTTCCTCGATAAATGGCCTATCTAACATTGAAAGAATTTTTCAAATCATACAAACAGTTCCGGAGATTAGCGCGTTTAAACAATCAAACAAACTCTTCAGCTTTATATATTACTAGCTACGCTGGTGGTTTCGCCCCGCATGGTGATGGAAAATCATAAATCATAGCCTATTATATGTTATTCTGATGTGTAAGCCATATTACTGTAAAGTTTCATCAACATCCATTCAGTAGTTTTTTTGTGAAAGAGTAACAAACACACATATATACATTCATACATACACTCTTACAAACCTTCGCATTTATAATACTTATAGGATTGAAGGAAGTATAAGAACAGATTTTTTGAGTGACGGTTGTCGTTAAGAGTGCGACTTGTAACTCGTCATCAATCATATTACTTAACATTTTTTTTAAGCAGACTGTTCAAAGTACAAAAGCGTTTTTATTTTAATAAACAATGATCATTGTCGTTACATGTATCGGTGAGCTCGAAAGGCCTTTCCGGGGTTTTTGCACGAGAAGCGGTACTTCCAGTACTCGGGGTCCCTGCATTATAAGAAAAATATAAATTAAAAGTCTTGAATGACATGTTCTATGAAAACAAGAAAGGACTGGTGGCGCCAACTGTGATGCAGATTATTACGAGTAAGGTTGCCATACGTCTGCAATTTCACGAACATGTCCAGTTATTTTATTTTATTTTAATAAGGATCACCAACAGTTTTTTACATTTAATCAGTTACTAGACTCATGACTACAATGCAATGTAAAAACTAATTATATGTGAACACAACTTGCAGTATAATTTCTTCACTGTTATTTACCTATTTATTTAAATTCTAACAATAAATGTAACAAAAATGTGTAGGGTATTGAAATTAGTCTGTCCGTCAGTCTGTCTAATGAGTGTCCTGTTGGGCTAAACGAATCTTTTTATAAAATGAATTTTTGGAGTCAAAGTGAATGTCAGTAAGATCAGTGCTGCTGTTGAGAATTCTACACATTCTAGAGATAGGGGAGTTAGCACCTAGTACTGTAGTTCTTAATGGGGGAAAGAGGGGGGTAATAGGTTGTCGAGGGGGTTTCGAAGGGACTCTAAAGCGAAATTGGCTTAACAATAAGGGCAATCAATGTTATTATGAAATAACTTATAAGCAAACATGGCATCTAACATAATTCTACGTGTCTCCAGAGAATCAATTTTGAAATAAATCAGTATTTTCCGATATGATGTTTCCTTTTTTACCCTGTGCTCAGCAAAGGAAAGATGCCACAGAAACCTCTTTTGTATGCGTTGTAATGTAATGTAATGCATGTCTTTGTCCAGCATGCGGGGAATTCAAAGCCGTGCGGAATTTCCACAATTAATATACAGAAATAATTAAAAAATCCTATTTATTATAATAATATTCAATTGGTTATTGGCAATGGACCAATATATATAGCATTGGTCTTTAACATTGACGTAGACAGATAGGTGAAGAGATGAGCGGCTGGGGAGAGAGAAACGCCTCTCCTCCAACCGCGTCCATTTAACCACACCCAGTGTAAAGTGTACCCCGCAGGAGTACTTTCTAGAGTTAGTTACGTTTTCTCATAAAACAATATTAATATTTTTACAATAAAGTTCGGGATTTACTCCGCAATTTTGATTTATTGGTCTGGTAACCCTAGTTAGGAGTTACGTTTTTTACTATGCGATTCTCATTCATTCGTATTCTTCTTCCAAATTCAAAGCATTATTATTTTTCAAGACCTATCCAATGGCTGAGACATACGAACATAGAGACAGACTGACAAATATGACAAAAATTACACATGTAGATTTTTTATTACATTTAGCTATAGAAACGTGCAACGAGGAGAACTGATCTACTGGTTGAAAATAAAATCTTACTCTGCCTGCTTCTTGGTTTATTTTCCTTGCGTGTTTCACGCCCTACTCGTCCTGTTACCACCATACCTTTTATTTCTTGTCTCAACCCTGAAATTTGACATTTAAATTGTAACAATGAAAACAGAGGTACGAGTGAGGGTAGGTCACGTACGCTTCCCCCGCCCCGCTCCACCAAGAATAAAATGTAAATTTATTTATTCTATCTTATGGTTCCGCAGGCAGGTTTGTTAAAGCGCACACCAGAGACGACGCAAGACGACACATGGTATATGCGGTTATAAGGCTGGCGCGCCCTCGGTCCCTGCGCCTGGGTGGCACGCATCCTGCCTATCTATACATATAATATAACTGTAGAGGTCGAATTTCTGTACAATGAAAAACAATTCTAAAAACGGAGTCAGGGGGGGTGTAAGAAGTAAAATAGAACTAATTTAGATTTAAAAAAATTAATTGTTTGTTTCTCTGTTTGTACCGGCTAATCTCCGAAACGACTGGACCGATTTAAAGGAAATTTTGTATGGTGGTAGCTTACATCCCTGGTCAACATATAAGATAATTTTGATCCCGAAAAATTAAAGAGTTCCCGTGGGATAGTCAAAAAACCGCACCACCGGACGAAGTCGCGGGCAGAGGCTATAATGATATAAATGTTGAAGTCCTCAATTTCAGAAATCAGTGACCTATCACATTTATAATATGCGCAAGTAGATACTAGAAATATCAACTACTAGTTAAATATAATTAAATAATATTGATACAGAGGTCACAGAGCATGTACTTTATGGAGGTCGGTCATTTTAAGAAAAGAAACGTACATAGACAATACATATACATCCTATACTATAGGGCTGTGTCAAGTTTATGATTTATTACGTTCCATTTTACAGTACTTGACAGTCAAATTAACTGAGAACTTCTTTATCACAATAACCTTCACAGGCTCCTTGATGTTGTATGGGTGTACTGAGTTATGACGTCATTGTTTTAACGAGACAAATAGATTATTATTTAAACATTATTGTTTCAAAACACACTCATTTATAATAAAACTACGTTTTAACGGGTTTTAATTAAATTAATTTATTCGATTTTGGTTTTTCCGACGTTTTCCGCTTGGGCGTTTTGGAGATGATACAAATATCACAGTTTATTTTATTTTTATAATCCATTCACTCATCGTCAATCGTTCTCTTATTATCATTCTTTCATCATCATTCGTTTATACGTTCGCAATCTCTGATAGCAAAAAAATAAATAAAACATGCTTAACTTACGAGAGGCGTTACTCTCTCTATACTTAAAGTTAGGCGTGGGCGCAGACCAGGCTGGCGACATTCTGCGCTTACCGCGCCGTGAACATCCTAAAATTCATTACAAAATATTAAACCCAACCAGCCAAGCGTTTAGTTGAATTGCCAGTCGAATGAAGTCAAATTCCAAATCAGATTATTGAATAACTAGAATTATCTATTCCATTGTTTTTTCAACCTGTGGGTCGCAGAGCCTTGCTCGGGGGTTCGCCAGCAAAAAGGAAAAGGCAACTTAAGTTTATACATCATACTTAGGTATTTTATATAAGCTCAGCAGGTTTTTGCAGAGAATATAAACTGTTACGGCCTATAGGCCGTAATAATGAACATAGGGAACAAAATAGAGAAAGACATAAACGTAGTCATTTCAATTACTAACTTTTTGTCTATTTATGGCCCAAGGGGGTAGTCAAAATTTTTCAACCTACAAATGGGTCGTGTATTCAAAAATATTGAAAAACACTGATCTATTCAATTCCTCTGTGAAAACTTTACCTGTTATAAAATACAAAGTAGTGTTCTTCATTGATCTCGTCTTTTTAGTAATACGATGACTGTGATATCCTGTAAATCTTGTTCAAAAGTTAATTCAAGAGCAAGAGATAGGAGTTTGTTTGTTGTCCAAACTTAGATAAAAACTAATTTCCATGAAATGCTATAAGTATGAACTTTCTTTGGCGTTAGAAAATGAATAGTTACCGCGTGATATGAGTCGATTTGCAAGATGCATGCAAGAATATCCCGAAAGATATTATACATTCCGTATCTTGGTTTTTTTATATTGATAAGACCGTATATACTGCTAATGCAGCTTTGAAATATTTTTTTTAATAAAAATGTACGCTGAAGAATAACAATTTCTCTTGTTAGAATTTAACATTCATTAATTCCCAAATTATCAAATCAACAATATTTATTTTAGGTAACTAATAAAAAACCAGATTTACATAAAAATAGAATTTATTGAGTTAAAAGTCTACACGCATTGTCTTTTATAAACATTCTTTGCCTATGGTACTCAGTACTAAAACTCTTGTGATAACTAACAGAAATTCTTTCATAGTACTATAGTGATAACACAACATCGATCCCTAATTGATTAGTGATCGATGTAACACAATACATAAAAAAGTGGAGCAGACTCTACCTATGGTCACTAAAATACATTATACAAATGATATAACGCATTGGAGAATAATAGACGAAATAAGACGGCCTCTGTGGTTGAGCGAGCTAAGCCTTTGACGGCCTACCTCACTGCAACCCAGAGGTTTCGGGTTCGATTCCCGGTATAGTAAATTTCGGAAAACGTATTTTCTCCGTTATTTACCATGGTCTGGGTGTCTGGGATCGGCCCCAGAGTGGTCCATTGTATATTACCCATAACACAAGCGTAACTTGCTTAATTTGGGGATATGCAGTGTGTGTGTATGTCTGCCGATTATTATTATTATTATAACTAAAATTATATAAATTAAAGAAAGAATACAACAACAAATAACATACTTCTAAATTAATCAAATACACTTTTTAGCTTTTTTTATGTAACAATTATACAGGCTGAACTTTTCAAGTGGGCTTTCAGGGCCAAATCATAAACTATATGAAATAGCGAAAAACACTCAAAGGAATCTCGAGGCCGATTTTAACGATATCTAAAGTGGCAGAAAAACACTCAATGGAATCTCGAGGCCGATTTTAACGATATCTAAAGTGGCAGAAAAACCCTCAATGGAATCGCGAGGCCGATTTTAACGAAATCTAAAGTGGCATCATTTTTAAAATTTTGATTTCTGTTGAATTAGTAACTCTTCTCAAAAATCGAAGTACCTAGTTGATTTTGAAAAATAAACACTGTATTATTATACCAAATCATAGTATGGCTTGTAAGAATCAATTTCTGTGAAAGAATATCAAACGGCAAACCAAGGGAAAGGGAAGATTTTGAAAAAAAAATGCATTTTCCGTACATTAATAAAACATCAAATTGCCCCGATAAAGCGACCGAACCTCATTTGAACATAGTAAATGTTTAACCCAATTACTTATTTGATGTATTGGAGTAAAATAACGTGCGTTTCGAATATCAATTTATAAATATTTATTAAAAATAGATTTGTTTTCATCGTTTCCATATTGAATAAAATAAGGTGAGGTTTAATTAAAGTATGGAAAATATGACAAACAACCTTATTCCATTGATCACAAAAATTGATCGGAACAAGCTGCACTAAACTCATCCGACTTGATTCTAACATGGGTAATTGATTTTTCAAGAATCTAATGACATCACTTTAATTTTTGACAAATTCGGCCTAGGGACTCCTTTAAGGGTTTTTAGCTATTTCGTTTAGTTTAGGATTTGGCCCAGTAGGCCCACTTGAAACATTCACACTGTATACTAACAGTCTATAAAGCATTTACAATAAATAAAAGGCACTTACATACTTTTAAAACTAAACAACATCTACTTTTTTATCTCTAACTAATTGTTCACTTTCATCTTGATTATCATGTCTAGATTGTGATGCTTGTGTATTATCTATAGTCATATTTTTGTCCACACTCGTTTCCGTATCTATAGTTTTGAAATTGTCTACTCCTACACCGTTATAAATTTTGTCTATGCTTTGTTCTGTTTTGATGTCTATGGCTGCATTGTCTATGGTTGTATCATTATCTACAGATGTACTATAGAATCTCACTTTACCGGCACGATTAAGGTTAGGTGAGGATGCTCTCTCTTTGTGTCTTGCTCGATGTGCGGCCTTCAACTCCATTTCGACACAATGTTCCGCGAACATCAGTTGCAAGGGAGCATACATATGTGGTAACAATTCTAGGTCGTTCATAGTTATCTGAAAAAGAATATAAAGTATAAGCTTTTTTTAAAAGGTTTTTAAATACAAGATTTGAAATCCAGGATGTCGTGTAGCAGCTGAGTGCTAGCCGAGACAAGTAAAACGAGCCCAAACACGACGGGTCCATCTTGTTTAGTACAGGAATTCCTATGGCCACGTCCCAACTACATCATCAGATCAGCTCGATGGTACCATATTATTACATTGTCACGCGATATACATATGCATGCAAAATTTCAGCTCAATCGGAAACAGGGAAGTTGGTCAAATTTAACTTGCAAGATTCCACCCGAACTTACTTTCATACATACATCTATTGCAAGTTAAATAAAAGCTTGTAAAAACGCCAGAAGTCTTTAAATTATTGAAGTTTCTAGCAAAATAGCATTAATTAGGACATGGCATGACATGAAGTTATATATATTATATCCGTGCAAGAACAGAGAAAGGATACAATTTCCTGCGTTGGGGCGGCTTGTCGTAAGAGACGACAAAACAACCCACAGCCAGGTGGTAGGGCATTTGCCCTACAGGATGGCTGCCACCCCTGGTCTAAAGTTGCAAATGTCAATAGACAATGGTAACCACTTTCCATCGAGTGGACCGTCTGCCCATTTGAGGAGTTCAGCAGACAGGCTGAACCCCTCAAATAAATATAGTATATACTTAATTTTTATGCCTTAACTAATGCTATTGATAATTTCTATTCATCATATTGCGCGCATGGAGGAATGTGAGGAAAACATTGACTCATTACGTTAATACTGCCAATGACAAATAAATATA
Organism: Dendrolimus punctatus; assembly: GCA_012273795.1. Classification (NCBI taxonomy): domain Eukaryota; kingdom Metazoa; phylum Arthropoda; class Insecta; order Lepidoptera; family Lasiocampidae; genus Dendrolimus; species Dendrolimus punctatus. The sequence continues at coordinate 17,435,459 of CM022539.1, forward strand.
AAAATTTATGGTCATAGAAACACACACCTTCCTGATTGAACTTGATAACTCCAAGAAATGATTTTTCTTTATTTTATCATTCAAATTCCTCTTTCCGATATTAACCATTTTATTTAAAAAAAAACGTGGCATTGATTAAAATATATTGTATATTGACAGTAAAAGAGTTATTCATTTCAATACAATTATTTTCTTAAACTTAAAAAATTATCTTCTAAAATTTCAATTTTAAAGAGAACACATAGTTGAACCAAAGAGGCGTTACATGCAAGGATTATAGAGGCTCTCTTCGATATAAAAACACAATGACATTAAAACTTAGAATTTTGAGAAATTGGGGCCGAATTTCGACCACTGAACGACGATTATCATCACAAGAGTACAAAACTTACCTGCATATTATCAAAAGCGATTCCAACACTCTTGTTATCATTTAGTATATTCGCATTCAGCCTAGGCAATCTGGCGTATCTCTGGCTGAAGTGGGTGAGTACCGTGAACTTTGCGTTCATTTGCTTCCCGACCGCTATAGCTTGGCTGGTGGTCGAGTGCATTTTGATCCGGGCCTCTTCGGCCAACTCGTCTTCCATCGTCGCTTCATGTATTAGAATGGTCGAGTTTTTACCTGAGAAATATTAAAATATTGCAACTTTTTCCAATGATTAATAATACTATGTTTTTTTTTATTGTATGAGTTCAGCAGACCTGAAAGCGCTTACCATTGCCTATGGACATTGGAAGCACCTTGCTGCCACTCTTTAAAGAGAGTCTGGAACCTGGCCACTGATGCCGGAACACAACTCAAGGTTGTTATGGCAGCAAATTCTATATCAGGAGTGGTAGCCATCCAGACGGCTACTACATTATACAGTTCGATTTTATTTAGTTTCAGTGTTCTGTTAAGTACAGAACACTGAAACTTTTCGCCAAAATAGAACAGTTATAAAGTTGAAATGTACATTGCGGTTTTTTTATATATATATATATATATTAGGGTGGTCGTTAAAAATTAAATTTCTTGCGACGCCCCCTAAAAAGCTTCCTTTTAATGAAAAAACACAGATTTTTTTTATAATTTTTTCAAGTCAAGACATCACGTGCCTCAAGACGGTTCGATAATATAGCGAATCAAAATTAAAATAATATTTCTCTTCTATAAAATCATTATAGAATACCATATTTGACTTGCGCTTACAGAACATTTTCACAAGTCACATATTGAAAACAAGTTATCCACATTACATCATAAAAAATTTGAAAAAAAAACCTATTATCAATAATATCAAAATAGAATTAAATTGTCTATAAAAATATTTGCATAAAATAGTTACTTTTTATAGTAAGACAGAAATTTTATGCCTTAGTTCCAACCTCTACCTACGTTTACGAAATAATATTATATGAAGTGTTCAGTCAAGAAAAGCAATTGAACAAGATATTTCAAAATATTCAATACAAATCTAAAAATACCTCTCAAATCATATTATCTTGCAATGGTTTATAATATTTAAACTTCTAAATATATAAGATCTATGCATATTTTTTCTTTACCAAATGATTGTAAAAGATTTGTGCAAAAATATTGCGAAGGATTCATGTAAACTTTTTACATAAGATTTTTGCAAGCAAATTTTGCAATTATTTTTCAAAACGTTTAAAGTACATTTTTACACAAGACGTCTGTATTAATGCTATTTCGTTTAATAATATAAATATTGACGCATACCTATCTTGACCAGTTCCTCGCAGGGTATAGTGTCACCTGAGTATGTGAGTTTGTTGGCACCGTCGAGATCGATGGCCACCCCGAAGGCATTGGGGCAATGCGACACTAGACAGGTGCGCATCTGTTGTATGCCCATCGCAGCCAACACCGCTGAGGTCAACTCACTATTTGTTTGTGGTACGTCGTGAAGCTAAAAGACAAAATATTATCACTATTAGCTTCCACCTTGTCCCAATTATTCGGTGAAAGATAAGACAAGATGTCACAAGGCACTAAGCCATTATGCAAATGGCAACACTAAAAGGTTGTGCAATTTGTGTTTTCTTAGAGTGGCAACACTTAAGCGTCGTGCAATTCATATTGTCTAGAGTGGTAGTGAATGGTAACAAAAAATAAGTCTTCTTGAAAACGCATTGGTGTTGAATTTTTTCTAACAACCTAAAAATCCACATTAATCAGATTAATCGTCGAAACAAGCTGCCTAAATAATGAAGCAGACAATACCACGAGGATATATATAGAAAGAGGTTCAAAAGCATCGCTCTGCTAGGCTTGGACATCTCCATTTTAGGATTCCCTTCCTTTCCAGAATATTTATATTTTGTCAGAGAATTACAACGGAGGCACCAAAAAAACACGAAAAGAAAGAAAAATGTTTTGATGAAATAACAAAATATTTATACTTCTTACATGTGCCTTAAAAGTAAAATTTTTTTGTTTCTCCAATTTAAAATTTTATTAGTAATGACTACTCTTTTTCCATATAAATTTTAGCTACACCAACTCTCATGCCTCTCCATACACACAATATTCTTCAAAAGGGATACAAAGTTTTCACAGCATTGAAGTCTGTAACTTACCAAGTTCTGATTAGGAATAAGAGTGTATTCATTTTTGATCCGTTCAAACTGTATATCATACAAGTTCAGCCATTTGACTATCTGTCCCGGGGCTAACAAATACACAGGATCAGCCGTTCCAACAGTCGATACCTCGTCAAAAGCGTCTTTGCGAGCTTGTAGCACTCCGATAAGTCCTAAAAAGGGAGTTAAAATGCAGTGCATATGTAATTTCACATATTATTATACGAATTGTTTTATGAGATCTTCCCGCCGAGGCTTTCCCTCTGCGCTAAGACATGGTGTCGTTTAAGTAGGGCGTTATAAAATTTCTAATAGGCCGGCAACGCGTTGGCAACGCCCCTGTTACAAACGTCTATAGGCGATGGTAACCACTTTCCATCAAGTGGGCCATCCGCCTGTTTGCCTGCTTCAGGCAATAAAAAAATGTTCAAAGTTGATAAATGTAAATTTTTTAAAGATACCCCTTTATTCTTTACCCCAAACCGAGCAGTTTTTTAATGAATTCATTAACAAAAATATATTGAGTCTGAATTCAAATACGCACATAAAACTTACAATAATTATTTGAAAAGTAGGATATGCCCGCGACTTCGAATCCGGGGGATTCCCAGGAAAAAAATACCAAAAATTTTATTACATAATTTTGCTATAAATCAGTGAAAAAACCACTTGGAATTCGTTTTTTTTTAATCTGGCCAATATAAATATTTCTCGCGAGATTCCCAGGATAAAAAAAGGAGCGCAGATTTTAAACCTAATAATTTCGACAGCAAATTCTCATCAGCGAAAACCGCATCGAAATGGGCTCAGTAGTTTTTACGTGAATCCCGAACAAACATACAAGAAATAAATAAATAACGCAGGTGTTCTCCTTCGTTTAAATGGAGTACTAGCTGTCCTGGCAGACGTCGTATTGCCCGGAAAAGCTTCAATTGATATGCCGACAGCAGCGCCACCTACCAGGTCCATTTGTGAACCAACTCAGAAACCTTCTATGGCTCATGCACAACAACTTTGCTTATTTGTATAAAGGACATACAGACAAACATTCATTTTTATATTTATGGGGTATATTCCAGTTTTTTTTTAATAGCATCAATGTACAGACAAGACATTGTAAGAATTTCTTAATATAATAGATGTCTATAATTATCGCTATAAAATGTCAAATTTCCATCAAGAAGGGGTATCGTTCAAACATAGGCTTTTTATAGTAGTATATAGATAGGTTTTCTTTTGACCATAATCTCGTCCGATATAGTGCAGAGATATTGTCCAAGATGGAGCATGCTTACCTAGAAGGTATCAATTCACACGGAACTTCAAGACACTCCTGTTGAGGTATCGGGAAAGACATACTCATACATACATATTAGTTTCACTCTTTTGGGGCTTGATGCTATGAAATATATGTAAATATTTAGTTATAATAAGAAAAAAGAAGAAAAAGTCTCACCAATATGATGATCGGCGTGTAAATGTGAGATGTAAATCGCCTTTAATGTCCTCAAAAAGGAGTTCACCTTCTTTGGACCATAGAATCTGACTAACTGCCCGAAAGTCCCTTCACCACAATCCATTAGTATCGAACGAGTTTCGCTATAATTGAGAGTAGGATTCCTTATTAAAACAATCATCTTTACGATGAATAACCATAGTTGCAAAATGTCTATTTCTATGGGCGTTAATTACAGAACTCACCTAATATTTTTTGCTTTTAAATAATCGGCAGATTGATCCCAGGCACTCGGACCATAGTAAGCAACTGAAAGGTCGTTTGTAAAATATACCATGTCAAGAATTGCACGCGGAACCTCAGCGTGCCAGCGAGGTCGGCTGGTTAAGACTTAGCTATGGAGGGTAGAGGTAAGGAGAACCATCTCAGTATATTAAAAAGTGTCTACTGAAGGGCAGCAAATTAAGATGGCGCCATAATAGCAAGTGGAAAATATTTAAAAATAGCGCCACAAATAATTAGAGTAGGATACTAGATTAAAGAAGGAAAGAAAGACTTTTTGTCGCCACGCATTTTACGAAAATGTAATTGCCTGTCTCCTCATGGTGGAATTTTCAGATAATTTAGTTAGTTATCTGAATTAGTGAAATAGGTTTCAAAAATTAAATTGGTCAAAAATTTATATACTATAAACTATCTCAATACGAGAAAGTCTCAATACTTTTCCAAATTATAATTTATAAAATTTTCAACCCAGCACACTTCACTTCGTTTATAAATGCTAAATTCATATCATTTCCTGTTCCTACACAAGCCTATTTTGATGAGTTTTCGAAACATAATTTGCTGTTTACAGGTGGACACTTTTTCAACTGATCCCCCATACTAGATGGTCCTCCTTACCTCTACCCTCCACAGACTTAGCTCACTCAACCACAGAGACTATTAAAATACATCACGTAATTTAAACTACGTTTTGACATTTTTGTCTTCCATGGCCACAACTACTGAAAAGTGGTCGAAACGTTCGAATAATAAAAATCAAATAAATTACACAACGTTTTTAGATTTTTGGAAAAAATTCGTTGTTATAATATTGTGGCGATCGAAAGTAGAACTGCCCAGCAGCGTAAATCAGTTTTAGAACTTTTAGAAAGAAGTAGAAAATTCTGGAAGGAAAAGACAAGGACGGATATATTTAGAAAGGGATAGACGATGAACGAAAGACAGAGATAAATAGATGTTAGAAAGGGATAGACGATAAATGAAAGAAAGAAATAGATAGATGTTAGAAAGGGATAGATGTATAAACGAAAGTTCCCAAACAGAAGGTTCGGGAAAGAAAAGACAGATAGATGGTTTCCAGAAAATTCTTCCGGGTATATAAACAGCGTAAGGTGCGCCTACCGGGCAGTTTAAAGTTGAGTTCAGTCCAAGACGGTGAAGCGACAAGTGCGACACTAAAGAGTTGGAAGAGAAAGTTAATAGAAGACAGAGACGAATTAAGTGGTGAATTTAGTGACCAGTTTGGTGGACAGATACGTGAAGGAGGTGTATAGCGTAGTTCGAGAGAGGAATCAGAAGTGGTAATATCGGAGGTGGTATACGCAATATCGGCGACGGTATTGAGGGTGTGACAACTTATCGTCGGGACAGTGCATAGTTGGTCGTGCGTATAGGGGCAACCCTGCAGAGAGGTCTTGCGTGCGGCTGAGTAAGTCAATAAAAGCTCTTAGTCATAAACTGGTGTTTTCTTCCAATCCATAAGTACGTAGCCCCGCTCGCACGTAACAATATTTTTTAACAAATAATACAGCGTTACTTACTCAATATGCACAACAATCGCACTGGTGTTCCTCGTCTTGCTGGGTATACAGGAGCCGGTACCAAGAAACACGACCTTGGGGTATTCCGACTGCAAATCCGTCTTCTTGTATCTCATGCTGTCAACCAACCGCCGGAATTGTTCCAAGCTTCCAACAAAGCCATCGACGTCCATAGATTCTTGGATATAATCTTGTATATGGAGTTTGGGTTCTGCTGATCTATGATAGGATAAATGCTAGTCATTTAACGTGATAGAACCATGCTGGAATCATTACTTTGATTAGATCAGTTAGGGTTAACTTGATTGGCGTGAACCACCTTGAGCTAAAAGCTTGTTTCGAGCGATGAGTAAGAGTTCCTTCCTCTATTTCATTTACCTATTCCAATCCCATATTCCATCCCCTCCATTCCATTTCTTGGCTGATCCTCCTTATCCCTATCTCATTCGAAAAGTTGAAAACGCGTCAGCTTTGTCCCTAGTGTTGCAAATGTCTACAGGCGACTGTAACCACTTTTCATGAGCTGGGCCGTCTGCCTTTTTGCTAGCTTCTCAATAACAAAAATATATATTCTACTAATGTACGAAAATATGGTACACACAAAACTACTATGGGCCTCAAGTGAAGTTAGCCTCTTAACTTTACGCACGTTCAGTCAAGTGTTAACATTTATTACGTCTAACTTCGTAGTCACACTACTTGTATAGTGCGAAAGAGATGGAGTGTGTCTGGATAGCGGAAGAGAGAGAGCGCAACATTCTCGATGTCACAGTAGTGTTTAGTAGACTGTCGTGTACGAACTTCATGGACGCATTTAATTTTTGTTTGTACTACATGTCAGTTAATTAAGTCAATTAGCACCATAAGAGATCTGTTCATAAGGATTGTTCTGGACTGGCCTTAAGTTTAAACTTGGCGCCTTTCAATAGATATTACTCAGTATATTTTTAAATATATTTTCTACTACTTTGAAAATATTAGTCTTTGATTTTCAATCGTGATTTTCAAAAGTAAATTAATATTAGTTGTGCAAGATCACAGTAAGATAAATTACTTGCATGGCATATGTTTACTTCTTTACTTAGAACATATACGCAAATATATTGATCATAATAATAAAAGAGGACTTGCCGCCATTGATCCTCAACAAGTATATGAGAATCCTTAACGCGACTTTTGAATATAAGGCAAAATTCTACTCACCTGTCAAGCTGTTTCTTGGGTCTCAGATGGAACATGGTGAGGGTCCTCCCAGCGATTAGCTCCAACTTGACAGCGGCATCCTCCTCCATAGAAGGAATGTGCCCGTCCCCTTTGCACAGCCCCTCCACGTTTAAAATATTCTGGAACTGCGCGAGCGCAATCTATTTGAACATTGAGTAGTTATGTTGTGACCGCCACCATGCATACTATTATACTACATAATAACATATATACATAATATATATGTAGTAGGGTGGTCGTTAAAAATCAAATTTCTTGCGGCGCCCCCTAAAAAGCTTCCTTTAATGAAAAAACACTGGGAGTTTTTTTATAATTTTTCAAGTCAAGACAACACGTGCCTCAAGATGATTCAAGTTAATTCTTGGGTAATATCATGTTTTTCAGGAAACTTCTTATTAAGTATGAAGTAATAATTATTTTAAGATTGGAAAAGTTTTAACAATGAAATACCTTCCGTATTATCATTCTCAGTGATGAATTTCAAATTTTAGTTTCAGAAAAGTTTAAAATTTTTCGTGATTCAAGCTTATCTTTCAATTTTTCTTATATTTTTAGTTTTAACTTGAATCGTCTTGAGGCACGTTTTGTCTTGACTTGAAAAAATTATTTAAAAAATCTCAGTGTTTTTTCATTAAAAGGAAGCCTTTTAGGGGGCGCCGCAAGAAATTTAATTTTTAACGACCACCCTAATATGTAGATAGAAAATACTTTATTGTCCATCAGATTTTTATTATTATTTGAACACAAGCAAAACTAGTTTACAATACATTTTAAAAGATACAATGTGTAATATGGTTTAACTAATTTAGTTGATATATCTATTCATGCGGCGTTACTTTTGTGATATTTCATATTCTGCTGAAACTAAAACATATTCCAAAACCAAAAATATTTTATGTACCTTTTGGTTCTCTTAATCTACCTCTATACAAATTTTAGGATACTCCATTTCCATTCTTTTTTTTTTACAAATATATACTTGCACAGTTAGTTTATCTAGCCAGTGTGAATTGGATATGAATAATGAAATTGTTTTCTTTTGTGTGGTATTGTATTACTTAATTCCTTTTTTTTTAAATCTAATTTTCCAATATTGATTTTTTTAATTATTATTGCAGGAGTTCAGCAGACAGGCAGACGGCCCACTTGATGGAAAGCGGTTACCATCGCCTATGGACATTTGCAAGACCAAAGGTGCTACAAATGCGCTGCTGCACTCTTAAGGGAGACTGGAACCTGGTCACTAATGCCGGAACACAACTCAAGGTTGTTATGGCAACACACTTTAGACCAGGGGTGGTAGCCATCCAGTCGGGCAAATGCCCTACCACCTGGCTGTGGGTTGTTTTGTCGCCTCTTACGACAGGCCGCCCGGCGCAGGAAATTTTATTTTTTTCCATACCTACACAGATAAAAAAAATATTAAGAAAGACAACCAATTAAATCATAACAATATACCTTATTCTTAAGTTCCTCCAATCCTTTCAATCGAATAGGGCTATCAGTTTTAGGGATGGGCGGCTGAGCGTTCCAAACTGCCGGCACACTGATGTCCCTCAACAGAGGAAATATGTCCGGATCGAGCAAATGCAACTTGTGTTGCGTTCGGTGGACAGCTTCAGAACCCAGGCAGGAGTTCTGCGAGTTTAGTACCAGATGACGAGTAGATGGACCAAAGAGGGACAAGAAAGCCCGGTATCTGGAAACAAAATAGAAAATCGTAGACATTCATCACATGGATAGTGAAGAAGTAAGTATAAGGGGATGCTGCTGAATGTGGTGCCACATGAATATATCAACGAACTATAGAAGACGTGAGTGGATGAAGGTGATATGTTGCATATTCGGTTTTATGCTTTTTTTGCGTAAATGAATGTTATAAGTCGATACCAAATGACTACAGACCTTAGACCATAGATATAAGGCATATTTAAAAAATAAAAAGTTGAAAAAGGTGTTAAGTTCAGTTCAGTTTAAAATAAAAGTAAAACTTTTATCTCAATTTACTCAGAATTGGAATTATGCGACTTATCACCTTCATCCACTCATGTCTTCACTTATTATAATATATCCATAGCTGGCGGCAATATATTGATATGTTGATATATGTATGTATAAGAAGATAAAATATTCAAAAACATGTATATGTTTTTTAACGTTTTTTCTTTTAAGTTAATCAATTTTTAGCTAGACTTGTTTCAGGGGGAGTTTGTTTAGTTATATGTACTGAACTTCAAAAAGTGTTTTCCAACGGAACTTATTTTGAATAAAAACTTTTTAATTTGAATTTGAATGAGTCTAAGTTTCTATTAAAAAAAACTAATATATTATTTTAGCTAATTTCTCGACATAATTCGACAGATTGAATATAATTATGCATCAAGTTTAATATTGTTACGAGCTACAGGACTCGAATTATAAATGCCGTTGGAATTACTATAGAATTTATTATAACTGTACAAATACGTTTAAACAGGTACAGATATAAGTGGATACAACCAGTACAAACTGCAAATTCAATAACACGCGCAAAGTCCGACACTATATCGCTTATCGAATGTACACGTCTTGCTTTGATCGTGGTTCTCGTTAGACTGCCTGATCCCTTCCTTCGGGCATTCCTTTTATTTTGCACCAATACAATATGCCCCGACGCAAAACAATTAAAACAAGAATTATTTCGACACACATGCCTAATGACTGCCATAAAACAAGTACAATAACAATAGAATGTTTTTCTTAATTACAAATTCTAAACACAAGGTAAACAAAAGAAGTCCAAATGCGGGGAAAGGTAATAAACCGGGCTTATGGCAGGCAGATGTGCATTTACTTTGTTTCGGCATGCAACAATATGAAGGTATTTGCATCGTATAACTCGATTTTGTATAAGTCAAAATTTAATTGCGTTAAATTTTGAAATTAATTGCGACCAGCACATTTTGAACATATTAACATGTTCCCACCAGCCACGGATACACATAATTATGAACATCGCTTGACAGTATTTATATTCATTTATATAATTAGAATTACATACAAAACTATACAAGAGTACTTACGTGGGATGATTGAAAACATGTGGCGGTGTATAATGCACTATCACAGATGGTATGTTTTCCGGTGGGTTCTCGAAATTGTCGAAGTGAGCTGAGAACTCACTCTCTTTCAAGTAACTTATATCTGGCACTTCCATTACTGAAACAGGAATATTTTATTACTACACGCCTTCACACAGCTTTCTCTTGTTAACAACTTGAAATCCACATACCAAAGCAGCAATAACAGTTCAAAGGACAACAAGCATCTGATGCAACACCTATAATCAAATTCTATTCATTTCCGAGGTTGTAAGTAACAATAAACAAAGTATATAAATTTAAAAAAAAACCCTCTATACCATCTTTAAATCATTTTGTTGTCTACTATATTATTGAAACCATACTATTTTTCATACATACTGAATTCATTTCAGCTATCAATACATACTAATATACATGACTGTCTTTGTCAGTTAATTCCCTACATCATAAAATAAAATAAACTTCCAAAACAAGACAAGTTAACCCTGTAAACAAACACACCTAGACTCATTATTTTGGTCTGGTATAATTTACTCTTTATTTACTTGATCCTAATTCAATCGTGTAAATAACTATTTACTCAAATTATGGTCAGCAATAATATATATATACTATTATATATTGTATTTATTGTATGCATGAAGGAATATATTTACCAGAATAAATATCAGAATTTTCATATTATATTTACAGAATGTGTAAAATTCATCTATACTTATATTATAAACAGGTAAAGTTTGTGAGGTAATCTCTGGATCTACTAAACCGATTTTGAAAACTCTTTCACCAGTGGAAAGCTACATTATTCCCGAGTGACATAGTGTATATTTGATTGTATTTATTAATACGATTTTTTTTTCTGATGCCCAGCAAAGTGGGCATGGGTCAGCTAGTCTCAAATAAACACACAAATGAAAATGTAATGAAAGCAGATGAAGCGAAAATTGCCAGTTAAGTGAATTGCAAATGAATATCCATAGCCTCTTTCTAACGATCCCTAAAGACAACAGGGATGATAATATGTATAGAATGTTTTAAATAATGTACTAGCAGAAGGTGATGTCAGGAGCCATAAGAACAGACGAGCGTGCATGTCAAGAGCTATGAATATAAAATAAGCAAGTGAGGTGTGTAAGAATAAGCCTGAATGGCGCTCTGTTGTTCGTGCCTACCCGCAAGGGACCTGGCGTGAAGTTATGTATGTATGTTTTAAATACAATATAATAAACATCAAAACTAATACATAGTTAAAACTCTTGATAGAATATCACTTGAATAGAAAAAATATTGTGTTGATACTAAAATATCAACTTGCATGATATCATAAATCATTTGCTTAAATCAGCTTCATCAAAATTAACTATTTTTATGTCTGCTGGTTCCAAATACCTTTTAAATTTTGTATAAAATTAAAGTAATTACACCTGTTTCATTAAATATTAATAACATTACCTATAATAAAACTAAAAGTTATTATATGTGACCAAAAGGCTGGCTTGCACCTAGGGTAATGAATTAGCGTTGCCATCCAACACGGAAATGCGGCCAACATTTTGGGCACGTTCCCCGCCGACAGAGATTTGGGGTAATTTTTTTATTTATAGATTTATGTTATTTTATAAGTATAGCTTTGTTGCTAGTATAGTTTATTTATTTCTAAAATATTAAAAAAACTCACCAATAAACACAGGTCCAGGATCATCAGGGGTCTTTACATCCTTGGACAAGACGAGGGTTCCATCGGGCAGAACCACATCATGACCACTTTTGAGCTGGCCCAACATTGGACCAGGCTTGACACCCAACTCCACACATTTGGCGAGGTCAAGAGTACCAAGACGTTTCTATAATAATTATACAAATGCAATCTAAAATAAACATTGTCTCTCTTTTCTGTCACCTTTTTGCAATCATTTGGAGTCAGAAAAGTATGTTATTTCCTCCCATAACATAGCATACAAGCTCTGTCACACTCCTTCACAAAATCCATCAATCTTTTGTGGCTGATATGTATTGTTACGAGTACGGGACTCGAATTAAAATGGCATTGGAATTACTATATAATTTATTAAAACTATACAAACACGTATAACACAGGTACAAATATAACCGGACGTAATAAGTCCAAATGTAATGCACAATTCAAAAACAGGAGCAAAGTCCGTCACTTATATGTATACACGTCTTGCCTCGCTTGTGTTATCGCGTTGACCGACTATCTCTCCATTGGGCCCTTGCTTTTCAATGCACCGATGCAATATGTCTACCTGGCAAGTGTCGACGCAATTTCCCAGAAAACGTAACTTTGAAACGTAAATTATGCCTGCGAACGGCCATAAACGAGTACAATACACAATAGGCTGTTTTCTAATTATAAAATTTAAACTAAAGTAAACAAAAGAAACTAGTAATAAAACAGTTTCAATGTTATTAGTTCAAACGCCGCGGCAGATAATAAATGTGCTTTGTCTACAGGTATGCAGGTGGCCCAATTTGTAACAATTTTTTTACATCCTTCGATCTTTGTGAATCTTCCAGTTTAACATTTAAACCTCTAACTCATTACTCTCATCTGGGCTAACTGGAGATATTTTTGGTCTACCATTTTAGTGGCCAATCGTTTTGTACCCAAACACTAACTAAAACTTTTATTCGTAAAATTTATTTATACCCTGCATTTTTCTAAGTCATAAAAAAGCCTAAGCTCTAGTGCTAGCAATAGTAACAAAATCAATATACTATTGCTTATAATTACCTATGGTAATAAAATTATAGTACTTACTTTAAACGTACAAATGTAAGCAACAGTACAATGGGGCTTCTTTTGCAGGTCATGTAAAACTTTTTCCGACTTTTTCTTTGTATTATCTACAACAATAATATGTGACATCATTTTATACACATAAATCTTAACATATGAGTATTACATAGATTTTCGAAACAAATTAAGCTTATTCAAAGTACATACTAATTTTTAAGAGAATACCTAATCATGTCTTGAACAACAAAAAGCATCTGAATGATAAAATACTTTAGTGTAATTTGATTTAAAAAACTAGTATAATATACTGTTAGGAATTTGTATTATATGAATTTAAAATGCAGTTGGAATTATAACAAAGTTTATTAGATATACATACATAAAATTCACAGTTTCCAAAAAGACAAACAGTCCAGTCCATAAAACAAAACATTGTAATGACATAAATCGCGCAAAGTCTATTGTTATAAGATAGTGGTTGCGATAGTAAACTAGGCAGACCTCCATCTCAGTTAAAACTCAACTCAGTCAGTCTCCGACAGACCGACCTATGTATTTGTTAAAAATAGCTATGGCTTCCTAGTAACAAACCCACAAGTGCTTGAAATTTTTAACTTATAGCTCTATGGCTTCCAGAATGTGCATGAAATGTGATCAATAGAAAGGAAGGATTCATGACGTCTTAGGAAGGCACACAAATGTATTAATGTGAACAACAGATAACTTAAATTTGAAGAAGTGAAAAAACACCTGTAGAGGATTAGTATCCCTTTGCAACAATACAAATAATAACACTAATTTTTTAGACAACAGCTATTTCTATTGTCAGTGATCTTAAATACCCACTGATTCATAAGAGATGAAATATCTACAAATAGAACTTCTTTGCAACTTTGCTCACATAAATATCCTGATAAAGTATAATGTATGTATGTATAATATGTTTTATTAGATATTACTATGCTTTATGTATTTGTCGGAGGGAAGCTAAGGATTCGAGGTATTGTTGTTTGGATGTATAACGCACAATATCATTTGTTTACATTTTAATTACTTCTAAAATTCTTAATTTAATTTAATTTGTTAAATATTTGTATATCTTAAAGATAGTTCTAACCTTATAAAAGTTATGAATATTGTAATTTAACAAACGACCAATCAGAGCAAAGCTTCAGTCAGATGCCCTCTTAGACTTGAGTAGTATCTACTTCGGTAGACGGAGGAGTTTTTGTGACACATTTGGTTGATGGCAACAGGTTGAGTTGGACCATGGAGTATTTTAAAGAAAGTATTGAAGTTGGAAGTATGAGTGGTGTCCTGAACCCGCTGCTCGGTCTGAACTATGTCAAAATATTTATCGAATCTAAATTAAAAGTGTATAAACCGTGGCTATCGTGATTTATGCTCGCATGTTACCCTGATGACGCCCACTAAACCTGCAATAACTAAAGGAGATGTTGTGAGAACGAGGCCTTCTTTGACATATTTATGTATGTATATAATAATATTGGATGGATGCAGAAGTTGCGGAAGGCCACGACACACCTTCCATGATCAAATTGATCGTGTACTAGCAGATGGTGGTTGATGTCAGGAGCCTTAAGAACAGACGAGCGTGCATGACAAGGAGCTATGAATGTCAAAGAAGCAAGTGAGTTGTGTAAGAATAAGCCTGAATGGCGCTCTGTTGTTCGTGCCTACCCCGCAAGGGACCTGGCGTGAAGTTATGTATGTATGATAATAATATTAATATGTATTTTTAACACATATATATATATATATATAAACTAAACCCTAACTTTCATGCCACTTTGTCCGTCTGTCTGTTTGTTCCGGCTAATCTCAAAAATGACTGGACCGATTTTGACGGGACTTTTATTGGCAGGTGGCTAGTGTAATAAGGAGTAACTTCGGCTACTTTTATTTTAGAAAAATTCTTTTATTTTGGAATTATGACGATTTTCAATCACCACATGGGAGAGACCTCGGGTGCAGCCAGTATTATATACAGTTGTTGGATACAATTTGACCTCTATATGGCGACTGTCATCATACCTTTTTCATTATTGATCTTGGGCTTAGATTTATCCTTGTTTCTATTTGATACTTCAGGCCTGTAGTAATCTGTTTCATCATTAATGAACTCCTCAAATTCCTTGTCCACATTCGAGTCTAATCTGGGCCTCTTTGCTGCTGGCTTTGTGGGATCCTTGTCCAAAAGAGACTCATGGGGGCCACTGTAAGTCATTTAAAACTAATTATTAAAATTCTGCCATTTTCATCATATAAATTATCTTAAATCAAACTATTTTTGTCTTTTATTGCTGAAGCACAGCAGACAGGCTGACGGCCCAACTGTGATGTAAAGTGGTTAACTTCACCAATGGACATTAGCAATACTTCAGCTGCTCATCATGAACTTATGGGTGGATAACATTGTTGTAATTTTATTTGTTCCTATATTTATTACTAATTCAAGATTTTGTTAAAATTCATATCAATGCAATAATTAACTAAATTAATTTAAAACAAAACGCAAACACATTCTTAGAGGGTCCTGAGTATAGGAGCTTGCCAATGTCAATGTAATATCGGTTTCTTATGAAAACTCTCGTTTTTTAAAGACCAGTCAATTACAAATCCCTTTCCTAAATATTAGACATCATATCTATTCAGAGAATATAGATAAAAATGATGTATAAAAATCAGGTCACATTGACTATTGTGAAGCAAAAACCAAAAAGTCATTTTCATATTTCTTTAATAGCAAAAATATTTATTTTAGCATTAAGGCCTTTGTTTTACCAAATAATTTCATTTTTGTAAATTTTTCTATAAGCAATAAAGTGTTATCTATCTGTCTAATAATATGTGAATTGTGTAGAGGGTAGTGGGAAAAGTATAACTTACAGGAGTACATATTTAACATTCATAACATTATCTTCAAAATCTTCACTTGGGCTGCAATTAGCCATGGTCACATTCATTTCTTTCATGATCACAAATCTCTTTGTTGCGGTGTATAATTCATCCTAAAATACAGATAAAATCAAAAATGTTTTTAAAGCTCACACTTAACTGGTTATAACTATTTAAGTTAATAGATGACCAAATATGCAAGATTTGCATATAGATGGTACCTAGTATAAGTTGGATGTAGATATTGTACAAGAATGTAACATTTTTTTTTTAATATTGCTGTTCAGCATACAGACAGACGGCCCACTTGATGGAAAGCGATTACCATTGCCTATGGACATTTGCAACACCAAAGGTACTACAAATGTGCTGCTGCTCTCTTAAGGCAGACTTGATCCTGGTCACTAATGCCGAAACACAACTCAAAATTCTCATGGCGACATACTTAAGATATACAGATTATAATAATATAACAAATAGAAAAATATATGAATATTGAAACCTTCTATTAAATAATTACTAAAAACAGTGTATACTCTATATAACGACAATGAAGGGACTGTGCATTTAAGGAGTTATTGAGAGTAGTTGTTAAATGGAGACAAGTCTGTTATTTTGTCTGACATCTTTTCCTGCACCAGTAATTTTGTTGTATATTTTTACTTATTTCATTTTATCTTCTTATCTTGCAATATTGAAGCATCTTGGTGAGTTAAGCGATAAAAGAACACACAGCTGCACAGTTTTTACTAACTTTGGCTACTAAAAGGTGCTTTTTATTACTTAATTGTTGTCGTTATTGTATCACTATATGAAACACAAGTTAAACCAACCAAAGCAAAGTGATTTTGATGCTTAAGGAAATTTGTTGTTAAATTGAGTGACATTAAATAGTTTACACTGTATTGTGAAATTATGAAATATTGTGAAATTATGAAATATTATGCAATTATGAAATATTGTGAAATTAGTATTTATGATCAATTTGTAGGATCTGGAGGAGATCACCTGAGGTGAGAAGACCATCCATTGAACCATTATGTATGTGCAATAAAGTTATTCATTCATATAAACTGACACTTTCCATCTTTTAAACTATATATTGAAAAAATTAAGATAGTAAGTAGAATAAACTCTATTCAGTCTCCTTTGTAATTTATAATAAATAAGGTACTTTCTGTTCTTATAGTCTGTGTTTATATTAAGTGATACCTTATAATATTTAGGCTGTAGGCTAGAAAAGCTAAATGGTTTCATACCAATCCCTCTGGTCCATGGAGGGTAATATTAGGCACTCCAACATCCTGCAAAGTAAGGGAGAGTCCTGGCAATCCTCCAATATTCCTCCATGTTTTGCTTGTAATGAATATGTGGTCTAGTCTTGACAGTTTCACTTTGTGTTCGTGTGCTAGCCTTTGAGTGCACTCTCCACAATTGAAAAGGTATCTGCAGAATTATTTACACCATTTAAATACAACTACATATTCTAAACCCATTTTTATGCACTAGCTGACTTTTGCTGTGGCAATAAATGACAGCTATTTTTTAATCATACAATAACTTCAGTATATATAATATAAAATAACACTGTCTGTTCAATCATATTATCCGAGTTCTATCAAATGTCTAATTTTGAATTCATGCTACACCTTAATTGTAGTAAAAAGTAACTAGATGGCGTTACACGTTTTGAAATCACGTTTTGAGTCGATTAATTCTAATACTTTTAAAATTTCTTCCTACCGACATGACAGTTTCTATATAATAGACTTTGTTCTGCCACAGCTGTGTTACGAGTTTTATTTCAAATCATAAATCCTTTATAT
>CM022539.1:17453242-17626538 GCA_012273795.1 Dendrolimus punctatus
CTCTTGGGAAGGTCAAGTGGAAAACATGGTCCCTGGATGGCGTAGCTAAAATATAACATTTATATTATTACAGATTATTAACCATCATTATCATGTTAAGCCTCAAAAAAAACCATGATAGCTTAGTGGTTAAAGCACAAACTTAAATGAACTGGTTTCGAACCCGGATCCGAAAGAATTTTTTTTTTTTTTTTATAATG
The DNA here is from genome assembly GCA_012273795.1 of Dendrolimus punctatus. Classification (NCBI taxonomy): domain Eukaryota; kingdom Metazoa; phylum Arthropoda; class Insecta; order Lepidoptera; family Lasiocampidae; genus Dendrolimus; species Dendrolimus punctatus. The sequence continues at coordinate 17,453,443 of CM022539.1, forward strand.
AATAGGTTCGCGTTTGACCGACATTGCACCATGTCTCAGGCGGAAATGCAGTCTAAGGTGGAGCACGCTTACCTAGAAGATACCTGTTCACGCGAGACTTAAAGACACTTAGATTGTATTTTTCGGGAAAAACAGACGAAGGTAAAGAGTTCCATTCTTCAGCGGTGCGTACGATGAATGTAGAAGCATAGCGTGTCGTCCGCTTCGTCGGTATTTCCACCATATAACGGTGGCGTAAGTGCGTTCGTCTGCTTGTCCGGTGGTAGAATGGTGAGGGTGGAACCAGCTCATGCAATTCCGAGGCACACTCACCGAAGTGTATCCTATAGAATACCGACAAACTAGCGACTTTACGTCGATGACTTAGGCTCTGAAGCCTTTCGTCGAATAGTCGGTTGTTGCCTATCAGTTTCCTAGCTCTTTTCTCTATCGACTCGAGTGTCTCTAACTGGTATTTAGCTGAGCCATCCCAGAGATGAGAGCAGTACTCCATGCAAGACCGTACTTGTGCCTGATACAGATTCAGCAACTGAAGTGGTGTGAAGTACTGCCTCACCCTTGAGAGAACCCCCAACTTTTTCCCAGCCAGCTGAGCAACAGACTCTATATAGGAGCCAAAATTTAGAGATTGTGTTAAGGAGATGCCAAGAAGCTGAAGGCTGTCGGCTATCGGTATGGATACACCTCGGAAAGTAGGAGTTAAGGTAAAAGGACTCCTTTTGGCAGAGAAGAGACACGCCTGGGTTTTGGAGGCAGTGAACTTGACTAGGTTAGATTCACCCCAATCGGAGACTGCCTTCAAGGTCAAGTTTATCCTAGTAATCAGTGACTCTCTCAGTGACTGAATCTGGGCGCTACTGGCTCGCGCGTTGGATGTATAGCTCTCTACAACAGTGCTATCGTCTGCATACCCCAAAATACCGGGTTTCAGCAAATCGTTTATATGCAACAAGAAAAGTGTTGCTGAGAGCACCGATCCCTGAGGGACTCCGGCATTTATAGCCATTTGATCAGATGTGCATCCGTCAATGACTACTCTGATCGATCTATCCCTCAGGAAATCGGAGATCCAAGCGCATAGACCGGTAGGCAATCCATAAGACGGAAGCTTGCTTAAAAGAGCGTCGTGCCATACCCTGTCAAAGGCTTTCGAGATGTCAAGAGAGACAGCCATCGTCTCTCCATATTTCTCGATTGCCTCATTACAGATGTGGGTGACGTACGCAAGAAGATCACCCGTTGACCGGTTTCGGCGGAAGCCATATTGGCGGTCACTCAAAAGGTCATTATCTTCTAGGTACGCCAACAGCCGGACGTTCAAAATACGTTCCATACTTTTACAAAGTATGGATGTAATTGATATGGGCCTGCCTAATGCACCACTTACGCAGTTTTGGAACCTAATGTATATATTGTTATAAGTGTTGTGTGTATGGGACTCTGATACGAGCGTTATAGAGTATTATCCCCGCAAACTGCTAATTCGCTGGAACCTTGTCAATAAACATTCACGTGACGTCATCAGGAACTCGATATGTACGCGTACTCGCCGGTCAGTGACGCTAACAGTACTGAGTGTTCGGCTACGGTTACGTCACCAAAATGGCGGACAGGCGCAATTTGCGGGAATAATACACCACTAAACCTGCCTTCCATGTGTCCACACTTGAGTAGGAAGAAAATGAGTTTTCGAACATATTTATACCAATCTTCATCCACGTATGAAAGCTTGAGTCATCCCGGGAAACCGAGTGACTCACTTCCCCAAAAGATGTTTCTTCCACCGCATCCCTAAATGCTGATGGACCCCTGTGATGGGATCACGGGAAGAGATGTTGCGCATATCTGCCTCTCCGAACACCGGACTAACCTCTCCTCTTTCTTGGTTTGGGAAAGAGGGTCTTAATTTCTTTTTTTTTGTCTTTTGGATGTCTCGCACATTTAATATTTAATTATTACACGTAAATAACTATATGCAGCTATTGTAGGGCCTAGTGTATAAACTAAAAATCTTACGCTAGCGTTATTAAAAACCTGGTTCAATCTTTTTACGGAACCGCCACAAAGTTCTCGAACTGTCATAATGCCTAATTGGGAAGCACCACTTTGTGGTCAAACTAACTAACTCCGTTGGCTCAACGACCCGAAGTGAACCTTGGCCTCCGAGACGAGAGCACGCCATTTCCCTCAGTCCCGCGCAGTGTCCTGCCAATTGTGGGCTTGCAGTGCGGTCAGGTCAGCTTCCACTCTCTCCCTCCAGCGATACTTGGGACGACCAACCGGGCGTCGACGGATTGGTTGTCCAAGTATGCTTTCTTCACTCCCTGATCCTCATCCATTCGCTCTACATGACCGAGCCAGCGGAAACGGTGAGATTTTATCTCCCCAATTATGTTAGGCTCGGCCATGAGGTCTTATATTTCGGAGTTTGTTCAGACCCTCCAGCTGCCATCTTCCTTTATTGTTCGGCCCAAGATTTTCCGGAGAACCTTCCGCTCTGTGACCAGCAATTGGTTCTCCTCCTTCAGTGTCTTTGTGGTCAAATACAGATAATTGAAACGAACGTCGAACTAATGCTTTCTCCCTTTAACTACATAGAAATTATATTAGAATAAAAGAGACGATATAATTATTTTGGTTTTGGCAATTTTGATGGCAGCTCGCAGCTTGTGGACAAAAATAATATTAAATTTGTTAAGGTGTTAGCAGCACTTTTATTTGGTTCTTACCGTCGTCACCTGCCAGATTGATATAAGGCGAGTCCTCATGCGCCGTTTTAGCCAAGTACAGTTTGTTGACGAACGGCTCAAGTTTCTCAGACTTGGAGACGCAGTTCTCCTTGTCGACATACTTGAACATCGCCAGGAAGCAGAGGCCGGTTATGAACGCGTCATACCCCGCCTCGTGTTGCTTGTCGTCAGAGTGGGAATAACCTCGGCCTTCTTCTGCAGCTGTATGGGAAAATAGATCATGAAAGCCTTAGTGCATTGTTTCTTAAAAGATTTTTAACTCGCGACCCAAGCAAAAACCTAAAAAGTTCAGTAGTCTTGCGACCTCTTAATTGTGAAATTAGCAGCTGCGGGTCAAAACCTAGAGGGTCGCCAAGTGGCGGACCGCAACTTGCACTACAGAGTACATCTATATATATAAAAGAAAGTCGTGTTAGTTTCACTATTTATAACTCAAGAACAGCTGTACCGATCTGGATGTAAATTGGTGGGGAGGTAGCTTAGAACCAGAAGATGGCCATAAGATACTTTTTATCTCTTTGGGACCGGTAGGTGGCGTTGAGATCGGGTTCTAGAATCCTTCTAATCACCTGGGCCGATTTTGGTGGTTTCGTTTTTGTGTTTGAGTGGGTTCTCAGGTGGTCTAGATTCACAATTAGAACTGGTAGGTGACGCTGAGCTCGGGTTCTAGAATCCTCCTAATCCCCTGGACCGATTTTGGTGATTCTGTGTGTTTGACCCGGATGGTTTAAATCCACAATTGGAACCGGTAAGTGGCGCTGGGATCGAGTGCTAAATTTTTATTTTTTCAAAACAGGACAATGTCTGCCGGGGCCGCTAGTAATTTAATAAAAATGAGATAAGAACTTCATTAAAAACAAATTTCGACCCCAACTTACCGATGAACATATTATTATCCAGGATTTAATGTCAATAGCTTGCATCAATTTTAGTCCAAACTTCAGACAGATTTTTCTCATTGCTATGTAAAAAGATACCTTTGTAATTTCCGTAATTACACTTGTTTAATAAAATATTTTTTCTACTTCAAAAAGAGCAAAACTCACCGACTTCTGGTAAAGAGAACGGTGCCTTGTTTAGTGTCATCAATAAATGATGAAGGACACTTGAAATCACCTTATCCTTAAACGGCGGTTCACTTGACATGTACTTCGTGTCTAATAACCTGTAACATGAATTATTTTTTTATTAATTACGAATTATAACGAATATTTCTTAAATTCTCCATTATTTAAATAAAATAGTAAACAAATGCATCGCCACCCCGTGTGTTCTATCTACTTCTATGCTGCCCTTATATATTTAATACATACATAAAACCGGGCACATTTATAGAATATTAATATATATGTATATATGAAATTATCGTAATAAATATTTATATTATCATGTATACTGGTATATAATTTTGAAGAAGGTGATGTCAGGAGCCTTAAGAACAGACGAGCGTGCATGACAAGAGCTATGAATGTCAAAGAAGCAAGTGAGGTGTGTAAGAATAAGCCTGAATGGCGCTCTGTTGTTCGTGCCGCCTACCCCGCAAGGGACCTGGCGTGAAGTTATGTATGTATGTAATTTTGAAGACAATAATTGACATTAACATTCAACTTACCTAGGAAACATACAATGAGTGAACTCTTTGAAAGACATATAGTCGTCAGGAAGTGGTTGAAAGAAGCTATTCAACGTGTGCAACACATCTAACAGCATATTGTGACCGACAACCAGTTTCCCCTAAAACAGTTCATACATTTCTATAGTACAGGACCTACGGCATAAAATGGAGCTCCATCGATTCACTTGATTAAAAAATGGGTGCAGAAATTTGAGGAGACAGGTTCAACAATTAATAAAATATGTTGTGTGGCCAGCCTAGAACTTCAAGAGATGCCGAAAACGTAGAGCGTGTTAGAGCATCACTGTTCATGAACAACCTGACCTCTCTACTACTGTAAAGCGCTCTAGTGTCTTTAATGTGTCCAGAACATCTTTAAATCATATTCTCCACAAATATTTACATTTACTAACGAATTTCTAGACAAGTTCACCAGCTTTACCAATAGACTCCATACTCCACTGACCACTGACTGTATACTCCATAAATACATACATGCTGTTACAGTGAATACATAATGGTATATTGTCATGCTCCAGAACTTATTCGCTCCATCATTACAGAATTTCTATGGATTTAATCAACGATAATGGTTTCAGCACAATGCTGGGAAAGCTATACTAGTGCTTATCATACACCATTTGCGCAAGCAGTATTTATTAAAATTAAAATTCAGTTCAATGTTATATTAACTTAATATTACAATCTAGCATATTATCCCCGCAAATTGCTAATGCGCTGGAACCTTGTCAAATTAACAATCACGTGACGTCATCCGCAACTAGATATGTACGCGTACTCGCCGGCTATTGATGCTAACAGTACTGAGCGTTCGGCTACGGTTACGTAACCAAAATGGCGGCCAGGCGCAATAGCGATTTGCGGGGATAATATTATAATTCTATTCTCACTTTTTAAAGAAATACTAAATGTTAAATTTGAGAGACAATATTGATATTCTGTAATTAATACTCAAAAATTGAAAATAAGAATAAGCTTAAAAACCTTACAGATTGGCCGATGATCCGCGCGACCTTTGAGAAACCGACGGCGTCTTCAAACTCCACCCATTCTTTCTCTATCCTAGCTAAGTTATGATTCTTAAGATCATCTTGAGATTTCACCCTTTTCACTTTTAATACCCTGGAATAATTGGACCCAATTAAAACAGAGATACCAATTTTACTACTCACAAAAAAAACAAAGTATAAAAGTCAGAGACACTTAAAGAGGGAAAGACATGAACCCAAACTAGGTACACCCTATGTGATGTACTCCTGGTTCTCGTATCCCTATTACTATAATAATCACCACCATTGAACACTATAATGCTACAAATGCGCTGCTGCTCTCTTGAGGGAGACTGGAACCTAATCACTAATGCCGGAACACAACTCAAGGTTGTTATGGCGACATATAGACCAGGGGTGGTAGCCATCCAGTCGGGCAAATGCCCTACCACCTGTCAGATTACAAAAAGTACTACCTTCTTTCTTGGGGGTTTGTATATGCTTCTACAGTAAAATTCCGAGTGAAGTAAGATATCTACCCTTCATTAAAGCTAAATTAAAAAGTACCTTGCTTAAAAAGGGATACTATACTACTGAAAATGTTTAAATGCAACAAAACTGCATTTATAGCTACTTGCTCCCTGACTTTAAATACATAGAATAGGAAGAAGTTTAAATTTTGTTTTTAATGTATGACCTTCAAAGAGTGTTCTCCAGTGTAATTCATTTCGAAAATAAACTTTTGAATTTGAAATGTGAGAGAATTTTAGAAAAGTGAAGTTTGTGCATAATTAGAAATGGTATATTTTTTTATTAAATTAAAGCACTTTAGTTTGGTGTTTCCTTACAATCCCGGGACCCATAATGCATGACATTTATCTTTATATGTGACAAGCAGTAACATACATTACAAAAGGTAAATATTGTATTTGTAAATTTAATTACTTTTTTATTTATATTTTTATTTCAGGAAAACATTTCTGTAGTAATAATGCATAAAGTAATATTAGTACATATAACTACAATTTTAAATAATTAAGCATATGATACACATATTCACATACATACAGTTATGATAACTCTCACCTATTCTTGTTTTCCAGCACTTTGGTTTCAACTAATACTTCTTCTTTGAATCTGGCTTTTATTTCCTGGATCAGAAGCAAGCGGACAAATGCATTACACTTGTCAAACTCAATCTCATCTTCCTTATTCTCATCTATAAATTCCCGAACACTTTCACTGGAAAGAAATCAGTTATTCAGATTAGATATAAAGAGTACCAAAACAGGTTATTTTCTTACTAACAAATTACATCTGTATGGCAAACATAACAAAAGCAAATAAATAAATGTATTGTACTGAAACTCAAAATAACTAGCTTATGTTCAAAATCATCAGGAAATACTATTTTTTAAGCCATAATATGTTGAAGTTCTCATGTTTTGATGCTAAAGACCACTTGAAACTAGCTGCTCCCCCCAATAATCAAGAACAAAATGGATTTTTTTAATCATTAATGATCTGATCTGAACCAAATTCAATGCTAATTGCTATCACATGAATTTTATTTGTTACTGGCTTAAACTTGTCATGCTCCACTGTCACTCAGATTTTCCTTTATCAAAACCTAGGAAAATGCTTGCAATTACTAGTTCCCAGGGAAACTTCAAAATATAATTTATGGGAGCTGCATATGTTTACTCAGTGCAGCCAGGGTTGGATTTGGGTAAACTGAAAACGATAGCATAAAATTTTTAAAAAATATAGTATTTGTAAAATATTATAGTACACTTTATTATTTTTAATTTAAAAATACCTAAGCATCAAATCAACAGGTGTTTACATAAAATGTAGTCCTCTTCCAAGTTTATCAGTTCTTCAGCAATATGCAAACTTACTGTTCGAACAATCAGAATGTCGGAAATATAATTCACGAGAACTCCCTATATGGAAACTGATTTTTTTTTATAAAAATAGGTCAATACTATAAATTAAGTCCAATTTACCATGATTTTTCAATAAATGATTTACAATCATCAGGGATCTCTATAGCGTCTTTTTCTTTTGTGTATAACTTTTGTCTCTCTATTAAGTTCTCCCGCAGCTTAGTTTCAGTTGGTTCTGTCATATATGATATACCTGAGAAAAAATCTTGTTGTGAAAAACAATGTACTAATTGGATTTTTATTGTCTTATATAACAATATGGAAGGTGATGCTACAAAATGAGAGCAAATGGCGACAAATTATTTTATTTTATTTTTTATTTTATTTGGGGGGCTAACAGCTGTCATTAATAATAACTAAAAATAAGATAAATTTAGAGAAGCTATTAATAAGCCTCCACAGATAACAGTAAAACTAAGTGAAAAAAAAAAGAAAGAAAATTATACAAAGAAACAATAATAAAATGTACATAAATATAAGGTACTTAAACTGATAAATCCGAGTTTGAATAGAATTTGACCAACTTTGCGCTAAACAATGCTACACTATTAGTAAATAAGACTAAGTCTATATCTTCCAACTTACTTAACTTATTAAATTCGTTTGCTGTTCTGATACAGAACAAATTATGTCGGTAAGCTGTGCGCGTCAATGGTGTGTGTAATAATTTCCTAGGGCGAACATTAGAAGGAGGGCACACCTTGCCACCTGTGTTGATGAATACTATGGTACAATATTTGTAAACTATGCTTATGGCTGGCTTCTGTATGAATAGCATGATTCAATTACTTGCATTACCAACGGTTGAATTTTGACATTGCTTATATATATATAGTCCTTCTTACCGATTTCGGTAACGGCGACCCCTCAAATGTAATTATTTCACTGCCTGTGGGCCCTAATGTGGCCGGCCAGACCGAATTTATTTTTAAATTCCCGGTCACATATCGCACAGTATAGTTGGCCAGCGGCATTGTACATATAGCTATAGGAGGACTTGGGTCGTACTTTGCGAGTTTGAAATTTGGTATCCATATCTTCTAAGAGCTTATCTTCGAAAGCCTATCGCCTAGCCATACACCATTGCTTATATAGAGCAAACATCAAACATAGCCACTTAAAGCAAATGAATGGTTGGTAAAATCCAGGAACGGACCATAAGTTATACAACTCCATACAAAAAGCAACTTATAGTAAACATCTGTGTAAATTAATCAAGTCTAAGTTGATTATTGTATGTAGCAGTTGTAAAACGTAATATAGTTCATGTAGTTGGTGTCAACAAGATCAACACCCATGTGATGTAGTTACTTCAGGCTTAATACTCATAATATAATATCTGGTTTTCATAAAAATGTAATATAATATAACCTGTAGCACTTGCTCTATAAACAAGAGACACACAGCCGTGGGGTAAACTCTAGTCTTATATAAAAGAAAGTCATGTTGGTTACACTATTTATAACTCAAGAACGGCTGTACCGATTTGGCTGAAAATTGGTGGTGAGGTAACTTAGAACCAGGAAATGGACATAGGATACTCTTTATCCCGTTGGAACCGCTCGGTGGCACTGAAATTGGGTTCTAGAATCCTCCTAATCACCAGGACCAATTTTGTCGGTTTGAACCCACTCAAACCCCGAGATGGTTTAAATCCACAATACGAAACTGTAGGTAGTGCTGGGATCGGGTCCTAGATTTTTATTTTATCAGAGCAAGAAAATGTCTGCAGATGTCACTAGTATTACATATAAAGCACTGTTGTTTGTGTTTTGAAAACCAAAAATAAGGAAAACATAATATAATACATAATTTCCTTATTATTAATTATTATTTTACAAAACATTTCTATAAATTATTTGAATTAGAGAAAATAATATTTTGTGAGTGAGGTATTTTAAATGGCATAGTTTATTTAAGTAACAGATATGGTAAGCCTTTGGATACCTTTCTCTTAATAAATACTTATATTAATCTCTTTACCACATAGAAATAGACAAAATATTACACATATACAGTGAAGTTGCCTGTGCAAGAGATAATTACCTTCTTTAATTAACTTATTAAAGTCAAATCCTTGTGCACTAAGGAAGTCCAAGCTTGAACTTTGGCATAAAAACAATCTCTCCGGACCTGGCTTCCCACGTGGGAACAAATAAAAATTATACGCCTCATTCGTGTACTCTTGTTTCTCCTCATCCCATAAAAAAGCACACAGCCCGAACTGGATCAACAAGAATTCAGAACAACCCTGCGACAAAGCTAAATAATACTCCTCGGGGTGTCGAATATAGTCCCAACCTTGCCGTTCGTTAAGCCTGTTAATTCAGTATCTATCGCCAAAAAGTCAGCTTTATCAATAGAAGCAGTCACCAAAGGCAAGACTTCTTTGAAATCTAAAAACAACAAAAATAAAAATTAGCATGTATTGCCGCGAAATGTTATATACCATGTTATGATGATGTACTTACTTTTACGGCCCACCTCCATTACTGCACTTCAATATTATAGATATATTTTAATTAAAATATCATTTGATTATAGTTTATAATAATTTCCATACAATCTATGTAGAAAAATGGACCCAAAAACAACACCAATATAGTTGTTACTGTCACTGTCAGAGTAGTGTCAGTTAGAAATTGACATTTTTTTCATTTTTTATATATCTACGCACAATATATATATTTTACCAATTCGTACTGAACCAGTCCTTTGAGACCATATTCTATGAGTAATGAAAATATGTTTTGAAAAAAAAAACCCGTTCCCTTAATTAGCTGTTTGACATTCCTTCACAGAAATTGATCATTAAAAGCTATAATAATACAATACTATTAATTATACAATCTTATATAATAATACAGATTGATACAGATTATTTTTTCAAAATCCTACCACTTCATTTTTATCAAAATCGGCCTTGCGGCTCCTTTTAGTGTTTCTCGCTATTTAGTATACTCCAGGATTTGGCATTGAAGGCCCACTTCAAATGGAAAAATAAAAGTCAAATTACGCAGACCTGAGTAATTTATTTTTTCACATAAAACAAAAATTAGTATGTGCCATTATGCGATTGCAATAAACAAAATTATGTTTAAAACAAATAAAAAACTCAAATTATAACAACGTCTATCATTAGAATGAAATACAAAATAAGATTAAAATATAATAAATAGGTCAATTCTCTTCTTTCTTATTTCAAATTCTTATAGAAGCAGGCTACAATATCTTTTCAAGATGACTAGATAATCTTTCGTAAGCCGCCTTATTTCTATAGATATGGATATTCGCTTTCACTTTCTTCATGAGCAGTCTTGGGTCTATGTCAGAGAGTTTCATAAGCGCATCTGAAAATTTAAATTAAAACGCTTCACCTAATATAAAATTATTATATAAGATTGCATGGAAAGTCGTGTATACTGATTTTTAATTACCCGGACTAAAATGACAGCTGCAATCGACATTTTCTTCGAAATGAATTCAACCACCACTTCAAGTTGGAACAACTACTCGCTTAAATCATTTATGAGTCAGCAATACTACAATGCTCCACGCTTGAAACGTATAGGTCAATCGTAACTGTCATTTAAATCCAGGTAATTAAAAATCAGAGTATAAGTACTTGCACGCATACACATGCGTATTCAGTTTTCCCCTCGAACTTTATATTAGCCGTGACCCGTTTTCAACTAGTACATTGTGTCGCCCTCTAGTCGGCATCATTAGATTCAACCTCTCATGGCAATAGTCCAGCCGAGGTAAAGCCCCTAGAGAGCTCCCTCGAGCAAGTTACCCCCCGAGGCGAAGGCACTCGCCCCGAGTACCCCGGTAAAGTTGTGAGGTCTTCAGCCAACAAAATAAAGTCAAGTCCAATAAAAAAAATGCGTATTCAGTATGAATGATGAACTTCCTTATTACCAATTGACAGGTTGCTGCCACTATGATTTTGTGCCAGTTTATTAAGCGCCATTTTGCAGCTTATAGTCAAGGCACCGAGCCCGAATGTCTTAAGTTATTACTGGTAATAATTCCACAAACTGTCGCATGTCGCGTTTGATATTGATACAAAAATATGCTTGTTATTTTTATGCAGCAGCCAGTCGAGTGGTAATAATAGAGCTTAGAGCAGTACACAACAAATTAGTACAAATTAGTAAACAGTAACAACATTTTCTGAACGGTACTATAATAAAACCCTTATTATCCCATATGGTGGTCCCTTTGTGATTTAGATTAACTTAGTGCATTTTTAGGAATTTCTGGCCAAGTAACATGGACTTCAATTGTTTTTTTAAAACCTGGTCTCGCTAGTTGTCGACAGACAGACTACAAAATTCATGTCTAAAATTATCCTCGAACATATTACCAAATAATAAATTGCCGTTACACAAATCACAAGCTAGTCAAACCCAATATTCTGGTTAATATACATTATGCATTAAACTATTCAATCGCATATCATAGCCTAAAGTCAGTGTAATCATGCCATAAATTAGTTTTAGAAAATCTCACCCAGCATTTCCTTCCTAAATGTTTCTTCGGTATCATCAAGGTGAATGAGCATCGCGCTGTATAGTGCATCGATGTGGGCCCCAAAGACCACATTATCGTACTGTTCAGGCCTGTTCTTGAACAGTGTGACCAAAGTTTCAACAGCGCTTGAGCGCACTTTATCACTACTGTCATCAAGGCGTTTCAGGACCGCTGTGATAACAAAAATATTTAATCCTCATGACAACAATTGAAGTTATATAAACCGTAAAATATAAAAGCTGATTAGAGTGCTCCCAACTTATCTGTGAAATGAACAAAGTCGCCATGTTCGCTCCGGTGTTGCCAATCTATGTGTAATCATCAGACATTTGAATACAGTACATTAATCTAAGATAAAGTCCATTTCACGAAAGAAGTCCCGCAGACGCAGCGCTGTAGTCGCGCGACATAATGTTGCCAGGGTTAAATACAGGGAAATCGGGGAAATAATTTATCGTTCAAATGAACGATAAATTATTTACCTCGTAAAGTAAATACTTTCATTTTATTAACTACTACGACTCGAATATATAAATAAGAAAAAAAAATGTATTTTAATATAGGTACCTATTTGATGTCCATACAGTTAAGGTCAGTTTAGTGAAAAATAAATATTTCTGTAATTTCTAAAATATAAAATGGAGATGTTCAACCAACTTTAAATTAGAAAAATAAAATAACATTTAAAAGTTTTATTCAAAGTTTTATTGAATAATTATGATCGGTCATACTAGGATCACTGTCAGAAGAGTGAATAGAAACAGAATGAGATTCTGTTTCACTATCACTAGCCATCGATAAATAAATCGATACATTACGTCTTCATCCATACGACCATCATTTTTTAAATATTCTTCCTCCAAATGCTGTTCATATTTACATTGAGCTGCCCAATCTTCCGCTGTAACAGTCTCAAAAGCCTCTTCTGTTAGGCGTACAATTTCTTTTGGCTCTTGGCCCACGTTTTTATTCGCTGCCCGTCTCTTTACAAGGCTCCTCATTTTTTCGATCAGATTGAGATCGCAGTGGTAAGGCGGCAATTTTAGCAATTAATGATTGTGAGATTTTAATAATGCATCCGCACGGCATATGTAGGTGGACCTTTGTTTTGTTTAATTAATTCAAATAATACAGCTTTTGTCTAAGTATCTTTAAAATATACGCCCTTTTCTCGCAGCCATTCCTGCAAGTCACGTTTAATACTTCACATTGTAGGCGCTTCATTTATTTGAGTGCAGTGATACGGAGCGTTGTCCATTACCACAAGTGACCTTTCAGGTAGGTTAGGAATGACTTTTTCACTCATCATCATCATCATCATCATCATCATCATTCATTTCAAAAATTAGTTAAGTTCATGTCATTGTGGTAAACTGAGGATTTGGATTGGGATTTTAACATTAACAATGCACCATTAACAAAACCATTTTCAGTTCCCGCATGAGCAATTATCCAACGACTTCCTAATGACTCTGACACGAACATCCCAGGCTCCTCCTCACTTTGCCAGCAACTTTTGGCAAGAAGAATGTTGTGTATATAGGTCTGGTCTAAATATATACTACAGGTTTTTTCTCCACATTGCGACTTCTTCGGATTCTCTCCAAATATCTTGAACATCATGCGGTAATATCATAACGTTCCATAGGTAATTTACGTTTCGATTGGCATGGCTTATACTTGAAACTGATACTTTACAATAAACGGTGCAATGTTGTGATGTTTCCTTGAAAAATTATGTCTTCTCTCAAAGCTGCACGTAATTTAGCCATGTTGGTAATTCCTTCCTCTCAACATAAAAACTGAATTTTTGCCGTATAGCGCACAAATAAAACCCATCCAAGTCGAACTTTTTGATATGCGGGCGAGTCTTCCCTGAGGTGACGATAACTTTAGAAGTACTCGCCGCTGTTGCGCCTTCTTTTGTAACTCTCGTTACAGTTTTCTCTGACACATCTGCAATAAAATGAACAAGTTTGAATTATTGTTTTCTTATTTAATTACATTATTGTAGAATATAACTTTACAATTTTTTGTTGTGTTTTATTAATTCCTTTTAAAATTTTCTTTAATAAAAATCATGCATTAAAAAAAATTAATTCCAATATGTAAGAAATCCATCGGGGAAAAAAATCTATATGGCAGCCCCAAAATTTACCTGTCATGGCGGCGACTCTCTTGCGAACATTGTTTATTGGTATTAAAATACCGTGATTCTTGTGTTCCGCTTCACAGAACTCCTTCACCTTTAATATAATTTCTCGACCTGCACTTTTTACAACTTTTGGCATCGTCAATAAACCTTATAACGCACTAATCAAATAATAAACTCACAAAATATCTATCACAACAAACGCACCTTGATAATATCGACAAACGACAACATGGCCGATCCCCCATCTGTCAAATTTAGTTCCACATTTGTTCGCGGGACTTCTTTCATGAAATGGACTTTACTCATATATTATAATACTCGAGCTCCATGTAGTATAATATTATAAGCGATAAGCGGCCAATGAACTCGTTGCAGCACTACGACGCGCATCATGGCCGACGCAGTGCCCTTTGTCTCAGTTAGGCGACCATTTTACTCGCCACATAATTATTGACTATGGCCAACTGCGTCTTATAGAGTTAAAAATAACGCCGTTCACGAATAAACAACTTTTTTAGGACTGGCAGCCCTAATTCCTATAAAATGCTAACTAGTTTTTGGCGGGATCTGAAACGTAGTAGGGGACGGGACGTAGTGCTGTCCAGTTTTATTTGCTAGAAATGTGTAAAATTACTCTAAAATGAACAATAGTTGTAGATAGTTTTTGAGTAGTAATTATGTGTTTTTGTGAGGTATGTGGATATAGTCAAATGCGGCCTTTCGAGCTTTCACAAGAACTCCGTTGAATGGCCTCGGTTGTAGCCTACAATACAACTGCGCTACTATACGAAGATTTATACATCAGAACTGGCTGTATGGGTTAAGATTGCTTTGCCTGCCTGTGTGGCGCTTTCTACTACTACTGAAATTTCAACAAAGCGGCTGCAGTTCTTTTTTTTATTTTATGACTTGGTTTCTAGACCTTTAAGCCGAGTCTGTTTTGGGTATTCGGCTCAGGCAGTAGTTCTTTTGCCGTTCCAAAGAAAAGTTGGGAGCATTATAACAGCTGTTTTATTCATATTCAGAAATACAGCATACATGAGTGAGTAAAACAAATATCGTCCTAGGTTTCTATTGTTTAAGGCGAGTAAATTGTTTGAGAAAATCTAATTTTATTTTAATAATATTACTAACTTAAAAACACATACTGTTAATGATCTTGGTTTAGAGATTAAAATCATCTTAATTTGGATTTCCTGCGTTTAAATAGGTGACAACGAAGTTAAGTAATAGTGGCGCTTTCGTAAAATAAATAAATACCATACCAAAGTACAGTTTATGAAGTATTTCAGCTGTAAAACATCCTCTTTGTTTAGCTAAGGAGCTGAAACAGCATATCGCCCTCAAAGCATGTTGCCTTGTCAATGTAGAATTATCGTCCACTAGCCCAGCTAATAATGGTACTATTTCTTCTAAAAATGGCTCCAAAGACTCTCTTGTTGGGAAAAGTTTCACTTCCTATAATATAAGAATAACGATAGGTTATTATTCACCAGTTTATTAAATTTATATTTATTTATTAAGTTTTTAAAAAACCATTCCAAGAAATAGAGTCTGATTATTTCTATCTAATTGAACGACCAGCATATGTATCAATTTTTCCATTCTAGAAGAAATACGTTTACATTATCGACCGTCCTCGACTTTTTCTACGTTTCTCCTGAAAATTCGCAATATATGACACAATCACCAACGAAATCTACCCTTAGGAATTTTCCGGTCTTTGGGTAGTTCACCCGGCGATGTCGCGCTAATAGCTTCACTTCGCTCCCTCCCTGCAATGTACGCTGCTGAATACCAAAACTCATAGCGGAGAAGTAACTCTGATATGCCCGCGACTTTGTCCACTCTCGACTTGAAATTCTCGCGGAATTCCCGATACACACAGTATCGCAGCATTAAAAAAAAGTTAAGGCTATTATTTTAGTGAAAACTGTGCTGGAACAAGCCGATTTTTATGCACCCGCTCCCGGGAATCACAATGGCGTTAGATTTTTTTATCTGGCTACTTTAAATAATTCGCAGAAATGTTCCCGCGGGATTCCCAGAGTAAAAAGTAGAGCAGATTTTAATTCTAAAAATTTGCTATCGAGCCGTGGAAACCGCATCAAAACCGGCTCAGTAGTTTTTACATCCCGAACAAACAGACAAACCGATAAACAACAAGAAACATTACTAGTTTTCGACTTAAAGACTAACAAATATTCATCCATCCCGACAAAACTTCTCACTTGAGATGTGAACGTGATGTTCGGTGATCGTTTTTGTCGGACCTTTAACCACCTGAATAAGAAATAATGTTAAATTATTTCCTGACCTCATCGGCTTTATCTCCATCGCCGCCCTTCTCCCCCTCTAATGTCTGGGCCTTCTGCGGATTGTCCTGCATTGCCGAGCAGAGACAAGCAACGGCTGCAGTGCGGATCGCCTCCGCGGTACGACCAGCCGACCAAATCAAGTTAGGCATAATTATATCTAAAATTCAAAACCATCTTTGTTTTAACCCTATCATAGCAAGCATAGTTTTGATGGTTAGATCAAAGTACCGGTTTTAGAAAATAACTCCTAAATTTATAGTTCTTTTATGTGATAATAATAATTAACTAGTTACTACTAACTACTTAGCTTTTACTGTCAATTATTTTTGATCGGCGTAATATGTCTTTTCCTTCCACACTTCTCTATTCTGGCATAAATCCTCTGTCACACCAAACCGTCCAAACCGTCATATCATCCTTTTCACAATCCATCAATCGTTATTTTGGTCTACCTTTACTTTGTACTCATCAATCTTGCATTTTAACATTCTTTTTATCAAGTGATTTTCGTCCCTCCTTCTTACATGCCCATACCACCTCAATCTTCTTCTTTTCAATTTTTCAGTCACGGGTATAACTTTCAAAATCCCCTTATGTACTCGTTTCTCACCTTTTCCATACTTGTTACACCACACATCCATCTCAACATTCTCATCTGAGCTGAGTGGAGTCGTTTGTAGTTTATCACTTTCGTGGCCTCGTATGATATGACCGGTCATATGACAGATTTAAATATCTGACCTTTAAGTGTCAGTAGCATTAGTTTGTCACATGTCAAACCGGTTACCTGTCTCTACTTTAGCCATGCCACATTTATTCTTCTCCTTACATCCTTCTCTATATCACAATACTCTGCAATAGTGAGCCAAGGTATCTGTATTAGAGGTTACACGACACTGTGGCTGACTATAGTTTAAGAGGCACAGTTTCGCCAAAATGGGAAAACAGGGATTTGTTTATGGTTCTGCTGACTTTCAACAAACATTCTCTAGCGACTGCGGCTACCTGTCTAGTTTTTTTTTTTTTGAGTCCCACCCAGTCTTCACCTACCAGAACAATATCATCTGCAAAGAGCATGCACCATGGGGCCTCACCTGTACCTCTGCGGTCAGTGCATCTATAAACAGGTAGGGACTTAGGGCCGTTCCTTTGTGCTAACCTACCATCACAGAGAACTTGTTTATGGTTCCCACTGCAGAGCGGACTTGGGTACTAACAATCTCATAAATGCATATCAATCTTACGTACTTCTCTGGCACACCTTTCACTCTGAAGAGTATGATTTCTAAAGGCCTATGCAAGACCACGTTGAGACATAAAAAAAAACTCGCACTAAGCATATTTTAATAACGATTTCAACATCATTTTTTGTATGTAGCATTTATGAAAATTGATTGACTGATTGATGATGTACTGATTTGGCAGAAGTTTTCCTTAAGTAATATGGGGCTTTTTTAAAGGTAGCATAAAATTTCTTTGAGAACAGCAATATGTTCTTAAATGAAATTTACATCTTATTCCCACTAGATGACAATAATAGTTGCAAATGTATGTTGTATTCGTGTTTATCTTTAAAAAAGGATACTTTTGGTTCTATTAAAATTTTATTGGTACCATACATACCCTCAATAACAATCTTCAAAAACGCTTCGAGCTTCTCAGTTTCACACTTATTAAAGTTTTCTTGCCTCTTTAGGAGCACGGTCGATAGTGTTGTGAATATTTTAAGCTTAACTTCGGGGTCTACTTTGGGAGTGGCCAAACATTCCTTTAGGAGAGGCGCTATTAGGTGTAGTTGACCGCCCAACGCCGATCCTGTATTATATCTATTGATTAATTAATTCATACATCCCTATTATTAATATTATAAATGCGAAAGTAACTCTGTCTGTCTGTCTGTTCCGTTTTCACGTAAAAACTACTGGACCGATTTGGCCAAAAAGTATATATATGTTTTCGATGCCGAGAATGAACATAGAATACTTTTTATAAATAAAAGATAAAAATATATTTGTCTTTCTGTTTGTTATGCTTTTACGGAAGAACTAATGGGCCGATTTGGCTGAAATTCGGTACTATTCATTACGATACTTTTAATTTTGGCCGTTTCGGTCATTTTGACTATTTTGGCCTTTTTGGTTATTTCGGCCATTGTTGCCTTTTTGGTTATTTTGGCCTTTTTGGTCATTTTGGCCTTTTTGGTCGTTTTTGCCTATTCCGTCATTTTGGCCATGTCGGTCAACGGGCCTTTTTGGTCATTTTGACCTTTTTGGTCGTTTTTGCTTATTCCGTCATTTTAGCCCTGTCGTTCACTGTGGCTTTTTTGGTCATTTTGGCCAAGTCGGTCATTTTGCCCTTTTTGGTCATTTTGACTATTTTGGCCTTTTTGGTCGTTTTTGCCTATTCCGTCATTTTAGCCCTGTTGCTTCACGTATTGATAAAATAAAATTCAGCATCAATTGTTGACATTGTATATTAGGCTACACTGCGTTTTGTGTAATAAGCATAAATCTTAATTTCAAAGAAACTTACCGGCATGTAACAGAACACACTCCAACAAACATCTGTCGGGCGAAAGCAAAGTCCAACCGAGTGCATCGCTAGTGATTCCAGCCAAAATACTCTTGACATGATTCTCGTATAAACTTGTTAATGAGCGTCCACATCTCTCTATATAACGAAGTTTGTCTAAATTGGCTGTAAAATGCAAGATATCATAATATAGTTACGTATAGACATATATACATACACCACCTCCTTCCCATATCCATTAATTTAAAAAAAAAAGAAGAAATATTATGATTATTTTTTAAGTTCCGACTAATACCTTAGCTACTCGTTTTTGAACACATAAATTATTTGACTGATTGATTGATACTGTGTATACTAAGGAGATACCTTTTCACCTATCAGTTAAGTACACAACGCGGGTTATCCATAATTTTATTTTGTTTTGCTATTTTATTACTGTTTTATTACTTAGCAACCAAAAAACACGTCTTTCTACCAAATATCCAGTTTTTGAGAAAAATGACGTACAGACAGAAGAGAAACTTTGTTTTTCATTTTCATTTATTGCATGGAGTTCAGTAGACATGCAGACAGCGCAGTTGATGGAAAGCGGTTTTCATAGCCTGTGGACATGTGCAACACCAAAGCTACTACAAATGCGCTGCTGCTCTCTTATCGGAGACTGGAACCAGGTCAGGAAGGTTGTTATAGCCGCACACTTTAGACCAGGGGTGGTAGCTATCCAGTCGGGTTAAATATCCTACCACCTGGCTGTGGGTTGTTTTCTCGCCTCTTGCGGCAGGCTGCCCGGCCGCAGGAAATTGTATTCTTTCTCCGTTCCAGCACGGATGAAGAAATAATTCTATAAGGGTTCTTAAATAACTTTAGAAGATTAAAAACAGAGTAGGTTAAAAAACATATATAATCAAATCAGAAGGTAATTGAAAGTAATGTTTAAAAAAATTCTTACATAAAGCCATGAACTGTATATGGTCGTCTACAGGCATAGCGTATACAGTGAAATTTATTGTGAATAAATCCTCCGCCACTGCAGTGCAATCTTCATCACATAAAACCATCAGTGCTTCGGTTACATGCAACAGGTTAGTTTGGTACTTCGGCTGGAAAAAATAATTCTAATTTGGTACTGGTGATGGTCATAAACTTAGCAAAGAGTATAATATAAAGTTTATAAGGATCTGTTTTTTTATAAATAAAAAAACTGTATTTGTAAATCCTATATAAATATTTTTTATTGACACGCAAACTTCGCTTACATAAAACATGAGAATGTTTGAGCACTGACATCTAAACTAGGCTAAGCCTGACTCTTGAATACCTATTAGAGGTTTTTAGTCGGCAATTTTTTTTATTTGTATGTAATATGTATGTATGTATAATAATAGGCATTTACGGTATTCCAATGTTATTTGTATTGACACTTGTGTATTAGGGTTCCATTAATCTAAATTACCTTATCAATCCAATGGTCTGAAGGAGACTGTAATTAATAAAGCAACTCATTTAGGCTAGGATACAATGGAACATACTTTATACTCCATTCTACCCTCATTACTATGAAGTTAGAATCGATTTAAAAGAAAAACTATGTAGAAAGAAAGAAAATCATTTTATTCAGGACAAATTACATTGGACAATGTAGGTATAATTGTTAACAAATTTAAACTAATATAACATAATCTTGTCCTGAAAGGACATTAGTGTCAGCATAATTCTGGTCTTTTAAAACTAGCGCTTTGATCTTCCGCCAGCCCTTAAGGTACTGTCACGGCAAACATAATTCCCGGTTTACATTATTCCAGTCCAGCGATCGAATCCAGCGCTGGATTGCTTACTGGAAAAATGTAAACCGGCACTGGAATGCACTGAATCCAGTTAGCATCCTAGTCCAGTAACTGGATTGGCGGTCTACTTTTGGATCCAGTGCGACCAATCCAGTGCAACTGGAACAATGTAGACGGTCAATTCAATGCCACTCCAGTGCAGACACAGTATCCACGTATTGGTTGTTCTTGCCAAAAATTGTGAAAAAGTTATCTGAAGATCAAATTATTATTATGACGTTGAATATTAATTGAAACTGATGATAACATTTCCTCAAAGTTTTCTGCTGTCATTCTCAATGCCCTATATTCAGTAGGCTCTTCGAACTTCAGTTGTGCAAAATCATTTCTGACCCTCCTTTCTGATCTCTTTTGCTGCTCCAATTTCTCACCCAAATCCGTTCCTTTTTTCTTAGTTCTTTATCACCCTCATTAAAAACTTCTTGTAGCAAGAGTAATTGAGCACCTTTGAAACATTTTTTAAGCTGATTTCTTCTTAAAATCATTTTCACTGTAGTGTTCACACTTCATCGGCTTCTAAATAACTGGAATAATGTAGACGTTACAGATCCAGTCCAGCACTGGATTGGATTCTCGCTGGATCACTTGACTAGAATAATGTAAACCGGGCTTAACATCATTGCAAAGCATGATGGTAGAAACTTAAATATGTATGTATGGTTAGCAATAAACTTAACCTTAAGCAACACTCTAGCAATAATATGAGCAACCTAAAAATTAGGTTCCCAAGTTCCTAGCACATAATAAATGTTTAAAGCTATTCTATTCCCTTTGGTACTAGCTCAATCGCCTCGATTATAGAACCCTTTGGATGAAAGTACCGCCAAACTGTTTCGAAACTAAACAACCAAGTGTCGAAAGGATATGAAATTAAGGTAATGAGCGAAGTATTTACCTTCCTCATTCTACACCTATCAGGATCGGCCAACTCCCTGCATAATTCTTTAAGAACCTTCTCCGTGATCAGTCCCCTTTGCGATCCTTTGATGATGTTGGCCACAATCAAGAGTGCCCCCAAGAATCCATCTCCGCTTCCAACAAAGGCCACCAAGTGTTTGGCGGTATGAAATAACCAAACAACTCTGCTGCACGTTTAACCTAAAGAACAACAAAATGAGATGAGTTTTGTATGTGGTCGAGCCATGATGAAATCATTATCTTAAAGCCGACTTGGTCGGTGTGATGCTAAGCTCTCATAGAATATCGGCATGAAACGCCTTCTGCTAATTGTATTCCGTGCGTTGAGTGAGAGTTCTGATGACTCACTTCTTCCTCCCCCTATTCAAATCCTATATCCTATCCTTTCTATCCCAATCCTCTTCTCTGATCTCTATCTCATCCTTTTGCCAGCTTTTAAGATGGGAAAAAGAAGAAGAGCAAGAAGAATGAGAAAGAAGGATCAGACAAGAGGAATGTGATGTGATATTGGAATAGGGAGATAGAAGATAGAGAAAATAGGATAGGCAAGGTGTGAAATTGGTACCCGGAACTCTCACTTATCGCATGAAACACGTCTGGCATAAGTCTAACCATTTCACTCGGATATTCTATGAGAGTGTGGTACCACACAGGTACTTCTTAACAGACTGAAATGTGGTCTCATGTACCTCGAGTACGACCCTTTGGTCCTCGTCAGCGGCGCCCCGCAGCATCGCCCTCACGATGGCGTTGGCGTGTTGCGTCGACCCCTCCTCGGCGCAGAGCACCAACCAGCAGAGGAGCTGAGCCACGCGGAGCCGGGCGTCGGCTTGCCAACCGTCCATCTCTGATAATATTCAATGTGCTTTTCTAACCCAGGTATTCTATATCTTTTTATAAATCATTTTATCTTATAATTTAAAATAAATATATTATTTTATTATTTACTAGGATATGCCCCGACCTCGTCCACGCTTGAATTGAATTGAAATTTCCGCAGTATACCCGGGACACAAAGTACTGTAACACTCCAAAAAGAGGGTAAGCTATCGTTTTAGTGAAAACTGTATCGGTATAAGCTAATTTTTATGCACACGGGAAAAATCCAGCGGGTTCCCGAGTTATAATTTTCTATTGATTAGTGAAAAAATCACATTGAAATTATTATTTTTTTTATTTTAATGCCCAGAAAAATTGGCTTCCGTTCGCTGGTTTCCCCTTGTGAGCTCGGAATTCCGTCTACTTATTTTTTCGTATGAGAATTGTATGAACTTTTTACCACAAGTAGGTACTTGTGGTAAAAAATGTAAAAGTACTCGTGGTAGGCAATAGGGTGCAGGGTAAGATACAAAAAGCCGGCAATAAGTAATACTGCCGTCATTGAAAATTATAATTGGAAAGAGTTTAAGGTAATTGCAACGCCCATTTTCTTTGATCGTTTAAAAAATGACGATAAAAAATAATACAATTTAAAATAACTCAAGCTATTATGAGTGTTATATCTGGAAAAAATGCCCATCCTGATGTACCAAAATAGGTCCCTGCAAACGCAGACTGTGTTTTGATTTACTTATATAAAATCCATAAATCTGGCTATTGTGTGTTTTCTGCTTTTTGTTGTCTCTAAAGTTGAGCTGGTCAAACATTTGCCGGCCAACCTCAATACAACGCAGAGGCTCTGGCTTTGATTCCTGGAATGGCAATTTCGCAAACAAACTTTCCGTTATTTACTATGGTCTGGGTGTCTGGAATCTGCCTCGCAATGGTCGGTCGTAAATAACGAATAACACAAGCATAACTAGCTCAGCTTGGGGATAGGCAATGTGCGTTTTTGTCTGACGATTATTTACTACTAGTGGTCGCCCGTGGTCGAAATTCGACCATAATAATTTATCTCAAAGACTATACTTCTATAATCACAGATTTCGCCAAGGCTACACTGTTAATTTGACTTGAACAATAAACAAAAGACATAAATGTGTGTGTGTGTGACAAATACATGCTAGTGTGTGTAATCTTTTTTTTTTATTGATTTAATGTATTTTTAAGCATAATTTTAAAAAAATATTAGCATTCGTTACTTCCCATATAAGTGTGCGAAATTTAATACTCGTCCGTCAATTTTCGTTAAAAGGGTTTTTGTTTCACATATAGATTATAACATGCAACAAGTCACATTTTCCTTCTTCAACTCCTGCATTTACAAAGAAGTAATAATCTGCAGTACGCGGCTGACAAAAATAAAATGTTAAATATTCATACCCCTAGAAATAGCAGGAACAATCTTGCCAATATTGCTCTGCACTAAGCATCGACAACCGAGATTAGGCCTTTTCACATCAGGATAATGTGTGGGGACATCTTTCAAGAAATCTGTCTTCTTTTTTAAATCCTCTTCATTCTCGTCCATGTATTGCAAGCCTATGTCGTGCCAGAGCTTCGTGGCTGTAGCTCTTATGTCTGCCATCACATCACTCAAGCTGAAAGATATAGTACCTACTTAGTTCATTTATATCTTTCAATGTGGATGAACCAAAGAGTTCCATGTAAACATAAAGTATCATATCATTGACCAACATTGTATCCTTTTAGTGCCTTTCAACCAAATTAATTCAATTCAGTTGAACCATATACCTTTACGGTATTAATACTAATTTCTAATAATTATGTGAGGAACAAATGTGTAGCCATGTCCCTCCGCCAGGTCCCGGTCGAAGGGAAAGGCCCAAGAAATGCAACAGGGATTTAGTTCGAATGATGATAACTAATTTCCTTATTTACTCTATAAAACACTTGCCTATTATGCAAAACACTGCAATATATTTCTTTGTTCAATCAGGATTTTAAAATGTGGCATAAAAATCTTGATTGTCTTTGTGAAATATTTTCACTCTCACAATGCCTAATCTTAAAGAATTGAACAATCTATCTCAAAGTTTGTTGTGAATAGGGTTAGCAGAAATTCAATGGAGTTTAATAAAAATTTTAGGCATTAAAAGTGGATTTTTATCTCATGTGTTGTACATGCTTTATTTAAATGTGTTCCAGGGTTTAGAATATATGAATATTGTCCTAGTTCAGCAAGGACTAAGTGGTGGTTACAAGTATTTAAAATTATGAAAGTTAATTATTGTTACGAGTTGCAGGACTCGAATTAAAATGCCATCGGAATTACAATAGAATTTATTAGAACTATACAAATACATAATACAGGTACAAATATAACTGGACACAACCAGTACTAACATAATAGATGATTCAATAACCTGCGCAAAGTCCATCACTATATAGATGATTGAATATACATATGTCTTGCCTCGCTTGCGATTACTGCTTGACAGCCTCACCCCTCCGTTGGGGCATTGCTTTATAATGTACAAATATGTCTGTAGACTGAATTTCTAAGAATCAGACCTGGCTAATGACTACCATAAAGATTACAATACACAATGGGCTAAGTTTCCAATCACAAATTTTAAACACAAAGTAAACAAAAGAAGACAGTCATAAAACAGTTTCAATGTTATTAGCTCAAACGACGCCGGCGGGTAATAAATGTGCTTTATTTACAAATATGCAGTTGGCCCAAATTGTCACAATGTTAAGAAAATTAGAATAAAAACCAAATATAATGATTGTTAATTCAACTATTGTTATGTATTACATTACCTAGTAAGCAGTAATGGTATCATTCTATGCCAAAAGGAATATCTATCCTTATAAGTAAGCATCCAATTGCCAACTTCATTTGTAACTTGAAGTCTCACTTGAGTATTCTCATCAAACAGCTTCTCCGCCATTGGTGTTATTGAAAGCTCAAAGCATTTCGCATCTCCTGCTAGTACTATTGCACCTGTAAAATAGTAAGTTTTGAGCAATATATTTAATAATTATGTGACAAATATTGATACTGTAAAGCAAACTATTGCTTTGTAGATTTATTGCTGATTTATAATTTAATAGGTTAATATATGATGATTTAATAAGTGCATCCAACACCTCCGAAATATATCAAGTACACAATTATTGCACACAGAAAAGAGTTCCCACAACTTTCGCTTATATCATTTGCTTCTTATTTATCCTAGTTTTACATTCTCATTGCATCCTTAAATGATATGTAAGATCCCAGGAGACAGATTTCCTTTATTTTGCCTTCAACAAGATTTCTGTTATGTCTCTTGTAGTTCTAAATCTTAAAACTAATTGTTACTGAGGTAACATAGATAATGACTTTGAATAGTCAGATTAAATCATTTTAGCTTACCTATAGCTCGAATAGCTGCAACTCTAACTCTAAAATGTTGATGTGCAAAGTTCGACAAAATAGGCTTAACATAACTTTCTGATTGAAAATGAAAGTCTCTTTGCAAGACTTTAGATAGTAATATAATACATTCACAAGCTTCCAGTTTGACTTTAGGATAAGGGTCGGTAACAGTTTTCGTCAAAATACTTGTAAAATCATTTATGAAAGGACTTAAGAGATGGGTAACTTTATACTTTTGTAATATTTTATAAAGTAATTGTATCAAAACTAAACGTATTTCTTCAGACTCTTCGACTATTTCTGGGCATCCGATACGGCGCACTAAGACTGGCAATATATAAGTCAAGTAATAATCATTAAGAGGCAGATTCTCTATGAAATTAGAAATAATAAGCACAGCCACTTCTCTGCAAGCTTCTGATGGGTCTGAGAAACTTTTCAATATGTATGCATAAACTTCTGGGAATACTATAACAAGATCGCAATCTGCATTCGAAGGTGTGTCGAAAATTTCCTCGTTTATTTTCTGAAGTGCCACTTTTCGTGCCATCTTCGATTCGCTTTGCAAAGTTGTTATATATTGTTCTAATGCACCTCGAGCATTATCTTGAAGCTTCGGTTTTACTTCAGCCATACTCGAATATAATTACAACACCTTTTAAAATACAAGTACTGTATTCTATCGATAAAACAAAATACTCAATGAATTGCGATATTAATAAACAAAATCTTGTCTCCATGACGACCTGAAGGTGCTGAAATTTGACAATAACACAGTGCTGCCAGTGTCAATTAATCATCATTTTTTTTTAAACAACTCAAAAATATGCTTTTTAAAAAACAACCCCAAAACAGTTTTTACTTATTTTATAGGAGAAATAAAAAAGCAAAACTACCGTGGTAGCGAATAAGTCACTAATGACGTCATCATTTTCGCTCACGGGGCGCTCACAACGAACCGTGTCAATAGGTGGGTTATATAACCGTTCCACTTGAGTTTACGATTGTGACACCCGCAAATAAGTGGAACGGGAAAAACCGCGGTTGCGAACGTGGTCGTCGTGAGTCTCTGACGGAAAGTAGTCTATGATATACAACGCGTACGATGTATGAGTAGAGACGGCATAATAAATTAATAACGTAAATGAAGGAACGAATAATTTGAATTATTAAAATGAACTATTGAATTGAAGTATGATTCACTAGTAGAGCATAATTCTGATTAAGTTATAATACCGTATTATGACTTACATATAATAATTGTAGTGATGAGAATTGTGTTTGTAGATGAATTATTGATACATAAAATATCTCCAAAATTTCTCACATCAAAATAATTCCCCGAATGTCCAACCAAAGAATCTTTACCTTCGAATTTCCCCCCGATGTTAAAATCCCCGAATTGCCGGGCATCCCTCCCCCCCCTCCCCCCCATCTGGTAAGTGCAACAACAAGAATAACACAGTTGACAAATCGATTACAATTCGCCACAAAGCCAGGCAAAGGAATCTTTAGTCTATACAGCTAATTCTGATGTATTCTGACTGTACAGTTCACATTTCTCACAAAAACACGTAATTAACACTTAAAAAATATCAATATACAACCATGTATTTGTTGTGTTCTTTGGTATGGGTTGTTATGTTCATTTTAGAGTTATATCATACATTTTTAGAACATTAAACTGCACAGTGCAACGTGCCCTTCAAGTTCCCGCCAAAAACAAATTTGACATATGTTTTTTTTATCCAGACTTCTTTATACTATGATATGTGATCTATACTTCTGAACCTGCGTAAGCATTAAAGGGTCCGTTTACCATTCTGCATGAACAGTCCGCTGCATAATGTGCATTCCTCTTGAGTCTCCAAGCTCCGCTCACTGCAGATATGCCTTTTATTACAAAGCATATCCCCTTGAATGACTCATAGTGTACCCGACGTAAGCTCTAGTTACTAAAACAAGAATATCATCTCAATAAGAATATTGTAATCGACTAATCAACAATGACTACGTACAATGGAACTAGTCTAGTTAACGTGCACCAATCACAGTTCGCCAAGTAAAACTGTCAACGTCTTCATTTCCATGAATAGACGAGAATACGAGATTCTTGTACAATTTCAGATTTGTTCTATTTCTAATTGATTTGGGACAAGTATTCCAGTTCATTGTGGCTGTAGTAAAATTTAGAACTTTTACCGAAACAAATTCTAGTTCAAAATGTATAAATTCGAAGTGTTTCATTTATTACTCTTGGCGGCGATTGTGCAGCTCGCGATTGCTTTGAAAGACGGCGATTGTGAAGTTTGCGTGAAAACTGTAGAGAAATTCGCAACCACGCTATCAGATGATGTAAAAAAGGACCCAAAGAAAATTGAAGCAGAGTTCAAGAAGTTCTGTAAAGGCACGAAGAACAAAGAGAACAGATTTTGTTACTACTTGGGAGGCTTAGAAGAGTCTGCTACCGGCATTCTTGGAGAGCTCTCAAAACCCCTGAGTTGGTCGATGCCAGCTGACAAAATCTGCGAGAAGCTCAAGAAAAAAGACGCCCAGATCTGTGACTTAAGATTCGACAAGCAAATCGACTTAAACAATGTTGATTTGAAAAAACTAAAAGTTCGTGACTTGAAAAAAATTCTGAATGACTGGGATGAGGTTTGCGACGGTTGCATCGAAAAAACCGATTTCATTAAAAGAATAGAAGAATTAAAGCCCAAGTATATGGGTAGATCTGATTTGTAAAACATCATCATTTAAAATTAGGTAAGTAACAAAATTATCCCCCTCTGTTAATTGTAAACTGAATTTATGTATATTTTTATTATTATGTAGTTAAATTTCCACATGTGTAATTAATATTGTTGCTACTTTGCAGCCCATTTATTTTTCTACATACAAAAAGTATTTGGAAGGAAGTTCCAGCTGGGATATTTTTTCTTCATTATAATGTAGGATTTTCCTTCTTAAGTCTTCAATGTTCTCAGCACTGGCTAATCTTGTCTATATATAATTTTATATACAGTAAGAATTTTCTTGTTTCAGATAATTCAAATTACAGTAACACTGTGATATGAGCCATGCACGCTGGTCTCCAGTGGATTTGCCTCTGCAGTGTGCCCACCCTCCTAGAGATCATTGAGTAATTGCATTTGACAGTATGATGCATGTGGGATGTATGTGTTTATGCAAATAAATTATTATTGTAATTAAGTACATAAATATTTTTTCAATTTTTGTTTTATTTATATTAATAATATAAATTAACAACCTATTTGATGCACTTACAAAGTTTCTCACTACACATTTGCCTAGGTTGTCAATTGGCTTTTCTTTTATTAAAATTGTACCTATGTGATATAGTCATAGATCACAGAAATCTTTAATAATTTCAGTCAAAAATATATTTTCAACATTAATACTTACCACAAATAGATGTAATGATTATTTGATAAAGTAATTATTATGTTTAAATGCTAACAGAAACAAATTGATTGTAGTTTTATCCCCTTTTTAATATTGTTTATCACAAAGTCAATAATTTTAATTTTGGAATTTGTGTACCCTCAGAATAATACCAAAAGCCTAGCTTATATTCTGTATGTGTGCTTGCATAACTCCATGTTATTCAGGTACCTGCTGCAATATATAAGAATATGTTTGTAACTTGGCTGAAATAATTTAAACCTATAGCACAAGGAAGGGGATCTTTGAAAGTTGCACCCGTGACTGCAAAATTGGGAGGAAGAAGACCAAGTTGGTATAGGCATATAATGAGGAATAAAAGTCATGCGACAAAAAGGATGTTAAACTACAAGATGGAGTGGTACAGTGTAAAGGTTGACCAAAAAAGATTGAAGGATATAATGATTAGGTGGAAGGAAAAGTCATATTGTGCCAACCCCACTTAATTGGGATATGATGAAAGAAAAGAAAGAGAGCACAAGGAAATAACTACACAATGAGTAATCAATCTCATTACTAGACAATTTTCCAAACAATCAAATACAATAAATGAACCAAAACAGTACCATTTCACACTAATTTTATTGAAGTAATTGTTGAATGTATGACCTATCCAAACAAAACAGATTTTAAATTATAACTTTTGTATTCATACACCAATATACATGAATTATCGGGGGCAGCCGTTTAGTGGTACTTGTAGTTCCTGTGGTGCTCTGAAAAACAAAAAATAAATACTTTAGTATATTATACTTAAAGCCACCAAGCAGGAAGTATTCAACAAGCATTTTTATTGAAGTAATTCTTCCAGTTAAAATAAGAAGACAGTAGCAGTGTCTAAAGCTATCACTGAGTAACTATGCTGTTTATAAGTTCATTATTTGTTATAAGTTGCTGATTTAGCTGTAAATATGTAGCTAATAGTGATATCAAAAACAAAATAATAACTGATTACACAACATAATCCATTGCTAAAACAGTGTCATAATGAGAAATAAAGGTAGATGATACAAAACATATACAAAGTAAAAATAGTGGCAAAATAATGTTGTTATTATCACTTTAAATACTTGAAAAACATAAGAGAGCTTTTAAGATTAGTTTTTGATTTTTTTTTCAATTAATATTAAAATGAAGGTAATAAACAGTTAAAATTGGATTGAAACATATTTCCAATTTGAAAAATGTCTATTAGAGATGCACAGTAGTTTAGTACCTTATTTCCCTCCACTAAATCCAGCACTGCACTATGGGACCTCCTAGTGCATCAAGTGCAACATTCATAGTAGAATTAGAGACAATATTTGGTATTTTTAAATATAATATGGGTGAAATTTGTTAAAAATCTATGATTTTAAAGGGTAAAATCAAAAATTTTGCATTCTAATATATATAAGGTATGCAAGGTATACTAGCATGCAAAATCCTTGGTGCTTTTTTTTTATTGCAGGAGTTCAGCAGACAGGCAGACGGCCCACTTGATGGAAAGCGGTTACATCGCCTATGGACATTTGCAACACCAGAGGTGCTACAAATGCACTGCTGCTCTTTTAAGGGAAAATGGAACCTGGTCACTAATACCGGAACACAATCCAAGGTCGCTATGATGACATACTTTACAGCAGACCTAATATACCTTATAGGGTAAGGAACTTACTGAGTTTGCCGTAATTGATCACATAGAAGAATGTCATGCTCCCAACTAGCAGCTGGAGGAATGGTGCAATGCCCACCTTCTTGGGCTGCATGTACTTGTGCTGCCACCTCCACCAAGCTATGAGCAGACAATAAAATAATATACAATACCAAGTAAAATAATATATTATGGTATAAAAGAATTACAATGTATTTAAATTGATAAACAGAAACTATTTGATATGAGATTTCAAGATTAACAACAACAACAACAAGCCTTTAAGTTGATTTATGAGAAGTCCGAATATATAATTATTTAACCTATGAAATCATCAATTTATCATATTCATATCTATAGGATCTAATGATGTTACTCACCACTCCTTTTTAGCATATAATTTTTTTGACGTAAAATCTTTGTTATGTTGCTTTCCTACATTTATATGAATTATGAACTAAAACTGTAAGTAATAGGAAGGTATATTACACACAAATAACCTCAATGATGAACGTTTAACATTAAGCAAAAACAACCTACCACGACTGCAAGCACCAACCATAGCCGCCGGAGTCTTATTCCTACGAGCAAACCATGAACCAATCTCGTTCAATTTTAGTTGTCCAAAGGGAGTATCAGCTGAAATCAATATAATATAAATTACATAACCGACATCCCAATAGGAAGGCCAATGTCAATTTGTATATTTCTACTTACGCTTGCCATAATAACGAGCCGGATCATAAGGCCCGTGAACAGCAGCATTATATTCCTTTGGATAATCGCCGATAGCCATATTTCTCGGTTTAATCGGCGATTTCTATAAAGTGGAGAAGTGGTCGGTCAAACTGTCAGTAGCATTGACAACTAAACCATAAATCTTAGTAGACAGTAGAGTTGTATTTTCCGCAATAGCACTTGGCAGGCAAAGTAACCTGTTTATGCAGCCTTATTTAATGAAACATATGTTCAACAACTCGAAATTCCACAATAAATAGTTAACACTTTTCACAAAACCTATCATAGCTCTTCATAAATATCAGTACCCTATAACTACTCTTCATGTTATAAATGACTTAATTTTCCAACTGCCTCTTGTAGGCTGATTAAATATTGTTGGAGCGAAACCAATCTCAATTCAAAATAGTTGAAATGTCAAATTTGTAATCTATGATTATACAGCAAAATTTCATTTTTTGTATAGAACTTGAAACTGTTTTTCCAAGTCCAAGATTATAAAGAAATTGATTCAAAATGGTATTGGAAAGTACTATGATTTGTGTCGACAATAGTGACTACATGAGAAATGGTGATTTTTTGCCAACAAGGCTGCAAGCTCAGCAAGATGCTGTGAATCTGGTATGTCATTCCAAAACACGGTCAAATCCTGAGAATAATGTGGGTTTGCTCACTCTCGCTAATGTAGAAGTACTTGCTACGTTAACTAGTGATGTTGGCCGCATACTATCCAAGCTGCACCGCGTTCAGCCCAACGGGAATATTAATTTATTGACTGGTATTAGAATCGCGCATTTAGCTTTGAAACATCGTCAAGGGAAGAATCACAAGATGCGCATTGTTGTCTTCGTCGGTTCACCTATCAACACAGATGAGAAAGAGCTAGTGAAACTTGCTAAAAGGCTTAAGAAAGAAAAGGTAAATTGTGATGTTGTTTCATTTGGTGAGGATTCTGACAATAATCCATTACTGACATCATTTGTTAGTACATTAAATGGTAAAGATAGTGCATCGGGCGGCAGCCATCTCGTTTCTGTACCAGCTGGTGGATGTGTTGTGCTCTCTGAAGCTTTGATTTCCAGCCCACTCATTGGGGGTGATGGTGCTGGCCCATCTGGCTCTGGATTGTCACCATTTGAATTTGGTGTTGATCCTAATGAGGACCCCGAACTTGCTTTGGCTTTACGTGTGTCTATGGAGGAGCAGAGACAGCGCCAAGAGGAGGAGTCTCGCAGGCAGCAAGCCAGTACTGAAGGTGAAACTAAGCCAGGAGAGACTCAAAACACTGGTATGGAAAGAGCTCTAGCAATGTCTCTAGGTAGAGAGGCCATGGAATTGTCTGAAGAAGAGCAAATTGCTCTAGCTATGCAGATGAGCATGCAACAAGATGCACCTCAAGCTGAGGAAAGCATGGATGTCTCTGAGGAATATGCTGAAGTAATGAATGACCCTGCATTCCTGCAAAGTGTGCTAGAAAATCTCCCTGGTGTGGACCCACAAAGTGAGACAATCCGTAATGCCATGTCCACTATAAAGAAAGACAAAGATGACAAAGAGGAACAAAAAGATAAGGACGGCAAAGGATCAGGTTCCAATTAAAAGCAAAATGTTTTTTAATTTTTATTAAGTAAGAATGCGTTTAGCTTGTAAAATTTAATGTCATACACCATAATGCAGTGTTATTCACTATAATTTAAATAAATAGCAGATGGTTTATATGTGAATATTGTTTCATTTATTTCCATGAGATCCAGTTCAGTCCTTCTATTTTGTCATATTCTGCAAAATGAAAACATTAATTAAATATTATTTCATTTATTATCTTTTACATACAAATACAGTCTCACTCTTAATTAAAATAACTCAATATGGTAGCAGCTGTAAATTATTAATTAAATATCAAAATATGACAAGGAATATGCAAACCATATACTAATATAATTCATAACAAGAAGGGACAGAGAATTATACTAAAGACCATACAAGTTATACTGGTTAAAATTACTAAATTTAGAAACAAAACATGTCTGGATAATCCTATCAACATATGGGAACGAGTGTAGGGTGTTACTGACTCGGTAGACAACTCATCAAAAGCAAGGCATTTCGGTCTTCGAGAAATAGGATTCCTTGGAAAAAATGAAATAGAACTTGCGAAAAGTGATAAAGAAGGTTTCATACTGGATTCATTCCAAAATCCTTTACTCTGAAATTTTCTTTTCACTTCTAACAACTGCTGTCTTCTCTGGTTATCATCAAACATTTTCAATTTGGCTGTTTCAGATGGTAGTCCTAAAAATTATGAGAATTGCTAGTTGTATAAGAAAAACTTGTGTATATGAATAAAATAAAATATATTTAATAACCATAAAATTAAAGAGCAACAATAATTTACTATAGAGAAATTGACATTTGCAGGATTTTTCTAGTTTCTACATCATAAATAGAATATTTATATTGATTCTATTACCTTAAGTGAAATCGGACTGGACTGCCATTGTGCTAAACTTATTTGTGTGAATAATCTGATTCTCTTGAGAAGTTATAGGAATGCATACACAGCCCGCTTTTCACTAAAATAATAGAAATAATTCATTAATTAAATTATTCATCTAGCTGGTCAGGACAAAGTTTGAACCCGAAATGAAACAAGCTAAATTTCATTGAAACTGCATTGCAACATATTTTAAGAGCAATTTTATATTACATGATGATCAAAAGAACATTTCGGTCAGTCTTCACTGACGCAAAGGTGACGCCGCAAAGGAAGTAAGGCCTTAAAATAATTCCCATGAGAAATGTCAAAGAATAATTATACTAAAGTTATTTTTGGTCTACCCTCAACTTGTTTAATTTAAATTATTTAATATTATGTATTGACATTTTTCTATGGACTTCGAAAAAATAATTGAAAATGGCGCTTACTTAATAACCGTTAACAATTTGTTTGGACATTTTTTTATTCATTTTCACGGGAAACGGACAGATTTCAACGATGGGCACTAAAAGGTAGTGTAAAAATAGGATGATTTTCATCTTGAAAGAGACAGTGTCAGAGGGATATGGTTTCGAAATTTAAACGAATGAAGCTTCGAGAAAATGTAGTACTTAACAAAATACCACCTTTGTCACTACTATTCATTTTTGATTGGCTGATTGATTTCTTGTTCAACTCTTTTTGGTTCTTATTCAGTATAAGATATGAACTTGTTATGTCTTCCAATTGCGGTTTAAAACTTTTATTACTGTGGATGGCGGCTGAAAATAATTTTATTACCTTCTTAAAGCATAGTGAATTTAGAATTGGGTATGACTCAAAGTGGTCTTATACCTAGTTCTGGGGTTCAGTGCAAGCAGACAATAATAATTGAATTTAAGCTGATATTGCCTATAACAAATATCTTTAGAACAGAGACAGCACGTAAAGACGCCCCTGCATATTGGTACTCGAGATTAATATTCTAGAAGCTTACAACTTGGTCGGGTCAAAGATGAGGCTGGTTTGAATTTCGGTTTCTCAGCCGCTCCGCGTATTTGTGCCGAATTTTTTCGCTCCGGTTCTAAAAATAAAAAAATTACACATATTATTTTACGTTGTTCAAATTCAAATTCATTTATTTGCTTAAAACATGGTACATAAATTTGAGGTGACATTAGAATACAAGGTTCACATGTTTTGCGTATAAGGCGTGCAAATGTTCAAGAAAGAAGATTACTAAAAACACATCATCACAATTATTATTATAAAATTAACAAAGACCAACAATATACATTAATGTCAATCATGATTATTGTCAAAAAAATTATCCATATCCATTGTTGGTTTAATCCATACGTTTACGGTTTTTCCTAACGCGGAAAAGAAAGATATTATGTATATATGTGGTGTGTAAGTATGTAATGGTTTCGTAACGTCAAAGCAAACGGCTGTATTATTATATACCCGCACGCCTCATGGCAACCCTGCCATGCACTGGCATAAGGCGCTCAGTATTGGACTGGGCGTAACTACGTTCTAAGTCTCAGCCTTTTCTACTCAAAAGTGCGAGGCACATGGGAGGAGGGTGGTTTTAGTGGGTATTGGTTGCTGCCCGTGCAGCTTCTCGGAGTCTCCACACAAGCTGATCGATTGCGAGCGGGGTACGACGAGAAATCGAGTAACCCCATCGCATGAGATAACAGTCTAATCCCTTGTAAACAGCATTTACCCCGGCTTAAAAAAAATAAAAAATAAGGCGCTATAAGTGTGCAGCGTATGAACTTTAAAATACAATGACATACAATACAATGACGCTTCCGTCGGTCGTTATATGTGCAGTAAAGTCGTGTTTTTTTCTTTTGAACTATTCACGAAAAACATTAAAATTAGTAAAGATGGGCAAGCAGTGCTCTAAAATCTGTGACAACAAAGAAATTATTGTGAACCAACACGGTGCAACCAATGACTCACGAGCTGAAATTACTCCTCTGAATAGCTCCTCTTCGCGTAACTTCGATGAAGTCCTTTAAATTGAAGAGGATAGAATTCTTATTTTCAGAATAGAGCAAAAAGTGAGCGATTGGCAACGAGTTGGATTCACTAATCTTGGATACATTTGAACCAACATGATTAGAGTTGAACAAACAATACCTTGAACATAATAAAACTACGTTTTAACGCGCGAAAGTTTATTTGATTTTGGTTTATCCGACGTTTCGGCCGCTTTTCAGTGGCCGTGGTCACGAACGACACTTCACGGACCAAAATCAAATAAATTACCGCGCTTAAAACCGTTAAAACGTAGTGTTATTATGTATACAAGTCGCGAAAACTTAAGAAAATATTAATACCTTGAACAGCTTTCTTCGCTATACTTTGTTTCGATTTGGTACTTAATTTTTGTAAAGACTTATTTGGATCTGCAATAATTTACAACTAGTACATAACTATAGCCGTTCATAATTATTAAAGACACGATTACACATTACCATTAAACCTTAACGTCATACCTGGACTTGAACTTTTCATTTCTATGATATTTAACTGTTTGGAGGGTTTCACTTTGCCGTGTGACGATGAGACACTGTCGGAATCGCTCGTCACATCTATAAATTTAATACTCTTTTACAAGAAATGACAATCATCCATCAAAAAACATATTGTAGCCGCAGACGTCCGATCACCACGGCGGCCGCTCACAAATTGTTGCGGACAGAATCACTCCGCTGACCTCACCCCCGTAAAGCCCGTGCGACCACGCCCCGCCTACCGCGGGGACATAGCTCGCTCCGTTAGCTGCTAAGCGTCTGCATTTTTGTAGTACTTTAGTAAGCGCGGAGCGAGCCTACATCGTGCATTCCTGAACTGCAATTCAAACACACAACATTGTTTCACTTCTACCTGAAGACCTCCAAAATATCATCGACATGCTTTAAATGCAGCATGGTTAGAAGGCACCACAGTAAACATCCACTGTTTAAGAATCATATTGTGAATCTGAGATGCCTAGATATACAGGTAGTCGTAAGATATTGCACAGCGCAACGTTTTATTTTACTTTGGCATCTCCCACAAGTAGTGTCTTGTCTCGTCTTTGACTTATTCGTCAACTTATCGCAATTCACTGCTGGATATAGGCCTTCACAAGTCTGTGCCATATATCTTCTTAGATCTTTAGCTTTCCTCATACAGCCCATGTTGGAGAGTTTGCACAGGGCATTATAGTCTACTAAACATTTTTGATCAAAATTGAATCTTACAGATTTTATTATTGAATGCCATAAGTAGACCACCACGCCCCAGTGATATTATTAAATTTCAGAAAGCAACAGATTATTAATTGATCTGTACTATATCGACGTCTAATTATATAGGATTTAGAAGTTTTGTGGAAGGTCTATTTATACTAGACGATATTCATCCTTCATTCATGTTTAGAACTGAACATTCAACGCTTCATCTAAATTTAAATGAAATGGAAAGCATGAACTAAATTAAGACTAGTGGAATTATAAAAACACTAAGTTCAGATCTTTATCTTTATGTGTATTATCAGTATTTCAGTAATCAATTTTTTTACAATATAATACAACACCAATATAATATCTATATAGTAACTACTTTATCAGTACAGTAAATAAATTATACCATAGGGCCGTGGTATCCTGCTATCAAGAGACCTTTGTCTTGTAGGACTTTTGGCAAAGTTGTTTTGAGTTGGTAACAACGGTCTTGTTGCTGCAAAGGTCAAAGTATAATATAGAAATTGTAAAATAGAAACTAATCCTCTTATCAATAGTAAAGAAGTAGTGTCGTGGGTAAGATTCAGCCCCAATAATATAATTACAGCGATGACAAATTATTCGAAAGGCAAAAAAAAACTCCGAACGGTGAAACTGATTTGATATTGTCACAATTAGAGAAAGTGTGTGCTATATATGATGATATTGCTGAAAATGATGGATTGTTCGAACACGATTTTAATCCAGTGAAAATAGACGCATACAAATTATATTACAATTATTTACTTTCATAAAACAGATAGATAAAATTATCTATCTAAAATTAGCAAATGCTAACAGTTTGACATGTTGTTGAAACAGACATAACAAGAAATCGTGATGCAACAAACTTAGGACTCAAGATCTTGTTGAAGAAGACTTAACACTCGAGATCTTGTGGAACAGAACTAAGACTCAAGATTTTTTTGGATCAGACCTATGACTGAAGGGCTTGTCTAAAGTTTGCCATACAAAAATCTCCATATTTTTATGTAACCTAAAACAGGAGATTTTATTGGAAGAGACGTAATATTAGGCTTATACCGATCACCTGTTTTAAGAAACTTACATCTTTCATTTAGGATACCACTCTTGTTCGAAACAGCCTTCCCACTAGCGATTGGCGTCCGCGCCTGGTTTCCAGCCACGTCAACCCTTGTTGCTGTCCAAAACAAAACACCAATCGCTATAAACTCAATGGAAAATATATTTTCCTCCATAAAGCTGCCATCGTGTGCAGTATACGCCAGAAGACAAAGTGCAATAACGCACTTATTATAATAATATCTATCGCTGATTGCGTAACTGAAATGATCATATCGATATTTTTCGATAAGTATTTCATATTATTTACAATCTGTGTACCTTTTATGCTAGTATGATTGATTTGTTACCATGCTCATAGAGATAAATGCTTTGATCTAATTCAGCTAATCGATTACTTTTTTATCGAGGTTAACCCGGTAATAGCACCCTACCACCCAGGGATTGCAGTAGTGTAGTGTTGGACTCCTGATAGCGGGCTCGAACCTACTAACAAAACCGCTACCGTGTTCCATTACAACGCCATAATGTCAGTGTCTCAGGAACCGAAGATACTTATACGATAGAAGAATAAATATTTTGGATAGAGTTGCTAAAGAATTACCTACTCCATACAAAATATGTATTCTCCCTTCTGAGGGCTTAAATATCTCTATTACTTCTGCTTTAAACCTATTAATTTTCTCTTGAATCTTACCAAAGTCAATAAAATATAATTGTCTGCACATTAAATATACAAACATGAGAAGATCCCTCATTTGCCAACTTTTAAATTTTCTAGCTATTTTATCCTAGCTAAGACTAGTAAATTCTTACAATCTCTAAAACGAACTTTTCAATTCAATCTTATGAAAATAACAATTGTTACATATAAGACTTAGTTAAGGTTAACGATACAATTGATGAACTGCTAACACTCACGTAATTTCGACCTGTTCGACGATGAACTCGAAATATATTGGGTCTTGTTAGATGATATAGAAGCCTCTCTGCTAATTGCTGTAATAAAGTAACAATAAGGACATATATATTCGATACTATTAAAATTGATTAAATAGTTAGCTACATGGTCCAGAGATGTTAATTACAACAATGACATTTATAATAATAAGTCATATTTATTTTAACTCTTAGACAATTTAATATTACTTATTGCCGGCCTCTGTGGTTGAACAGGCTGTGTTAGCCGGCCGAACTGGCTGGAACGCAGAGGAGCCGGGTTCGATTAATAGCATGGTATAATACGGCCGGCGTAACTTGGCCAATGTGAACATAGGCTCTGCGAACTTTAGAGCATGTACACTCGTGTGATGAGTGGGCATACGACTCGTCAGTGAATACAATTGGTCGCCCTTCATCCCTGTACTTTTTCCTTGCTTTGTACTAGTTGGTCACTGTATTTTCTTCACGAGTTTACATGCGCTAAAGTTCGCAGAGCCTATGTTCACATTCGCCAAGTTACGACGACCGTATTATAAATTACGGAAACGAACCTTCTGTTATTTACTACAGTTTGGATGTCTGTCGCCCGAAAGTGGTCCGTTGTATATTAGGCTTCAGGATATACAATGTGTGTGTTTGCATGCCGATTATTTATTTATTACAAATTTCGAGAATAAATAAATATCTGCCAATATCAGCAATATTTTCAATATTTGCTTTTATAATGTTACGCGAATTGCAGACGTGGGACGATAAATCCAATTGTTGTTATTTACGGTAAAAAAAAACAATATTATATTATTCTTTAAAAGACCAAAGCGGTAAGAATAATAATTTAAAAACATACGTTTCCTCGCTGTTGGTGATCTTGTCCGACTGCAGGGAGAGCCTTGGCTTGCAGCTAAAAAATAAAATATACGTAATTTGAATACACCTCATTCGGATTTTTCAGAAATCGTGCCCCTTCAAATAGTTTAATTTGTATTAACTTATTTCGGCACGGGTTTCACTAAAATGGTAGTTACACTCTATTTTAAATGTTGCGATACTTTGTGTCCCGAGAATCCCGTGGGAATTTCAAATCAAGCGTGGACAAAGTTGCGGACATTTTGTAGTCATCTATATTACTGCTGGCTGGATTGGCTAGATCAGTATGTAACCTTACATTCACAGACTATCAACGTGAAATGATTACCTTTGAGGCATTTTGAACTAATTCTGCGTACCGTGTGAGAGTTTCGGTGGCCGACTTATCGTCCCCCCTAACCCTTCCACTTTTCCCGTCCCCCCAATCCCATTGTCTATCCTATCCTAGAGGACCTTAAAATGAATATCCATCTTTTGAGGGCCATGGATTTCATACAATGAAGCTTCTTTCAGAAGTGATAGCCTAACCAAAATGTAATGTGCGTAAAATTAAAAAGTTCTTTAAACTTTTTTCATAAACATAACATACAGGATTCCCGTTGAGATGATACTTGTGCCATTTGCATTGTCAATATGTTGGGAGTTGTTTCTCTTCTTAACGTCAGTTTCTTGTTGACAGGCGTCAATAGCGGCTTACCGTAACCAGTGTTGCTGCGATCTATATACAACGAAAACATTATATTTATGAAGTTAGTCGTAATTTGTTATTCAATTGCTATAATAATGTCACCGGTGCAGACTCAGTAGCACTTATAAAGGAAAGTTCCTGAAGAGTAGAGTTCCCATAAACTAAAGCTCCAGGAATAAAAGTACTAAAAGCTATGATGTATGTACAATCTTAAAATAATTATTTAATCTGTAATTATTTTTATTATATCTCATTTTATGTTTATTTGACTTCCCATTTAAAAATATATATTCCGTTTTACTTCTTTATCTTATTTGTATTGCAAAACCCACATGTCTCACAAACTTTTTAAATAAATCGATCGTAAGGTTGTCTGGAAGAAATTGCTTTTTGGGATACGCGGTCTTATATTGTTTGCTGTACTCATTTTTCTGGAACTGTAGTCGTACAGCAAAATCAGCTTAGTCTTTTTTGCGTTTTTTGGTTTCGATTTTACACCAATAACATCCCATATACGCAGTAGTATAAATGCAAAAACGTCTCGATTATTTAATTAAAAAAATATTGGTACATTTAGTTCATATAGGGTAAATTATACCATAGTTGGCACTCCGCCCAATGACTGGCGTCCAGTCAATTTATTCAAGATATTTAGAGATTTTATTTCTATTTTGTACTCATACAACAATATTTGTAGCCGCAGACGTCCGATCACTACGACGGCATTTTTCAAATAATAATGAACGGCAGTCTTACAATACCGACCCGTGTTCCCTTCGCGCACCTCGCCCCTCACCTCACCTCAGCACGTCCAATCGCGCGAGTGTGCTTATTATTATTATTAAATCTGATATTTCGTTTAGCAGTTAAACGTGTGCTGTTGTATATAAAATATTAATGGCATTTTTACAAAATAATGTGCAATCCTGACCTGCAATTCAAACACAACCAACATTTTATTTCTACCTGAAGACCAAAGTAGTACAAGCAGTCCCGTAAATATTATTACCTTTGTATGGCCATAACTTAAAAAAATATTCATATTTTTTGTAGTAATGTAGAGAAATCTTAAGATTTCTCTACATTTTGAATAAATTTATAGGACGCCAATTATGGAGGATGCCAACAATGGTTAGTTTGGCGCTAAATGAATAAAAGAAAGCACTAACTTGGCGGTGTTGGTGTCATCACAGACGAGCTTTTCTTGGTATGCTCCTTCGAATTATGTGGCAGTATTTCCACCAGCTCCACGCCTTTTGCGTTTAGGCTGCTCAATAACTTAGAGCGAGCTAGAAAATGAGGTTAATTTGTTGTTTATTGTTTCGAGCTCAAATTAAAATAAATGCCATTGGAATTACTATAGAGTTTATTAGAATTGTACAAACAAAAATAAAACAAGTACAAAATAAAACTGGATTCAACCAGTTCACACTGCACGATTCAATGCAAGTCAACAGGCGCA
Organism: Dendrolimus punctatus; assembly: GCA_012273795.1. Lineage (NCBI taxonomy): Eukaryota > Metazoa > Arthropoda > Insecta > Lepidoptera > Lasiocampidae > Dendrolimus > Dendrolimus punctatus. The sequence continues at coordinate 17,495,939 of CM022539.1, forward strand.
AACTCCGTCACTATGTCTTTAATCAAAAGTACTACACGTCTTAATCGTATCGTAGTCGTCGAATGACTGCCTCACCCCTCCGTTCGGGCATTGTTTTATGCTCAATTGATAATAGAACAAACGATCGCATTCGGCGAGTTAATCCCGAACACCTGCCAACTTCGACGGCCATAAAACAAGGATCAATTCGTTCGACACTAATTACAGCCTTAAAATATGTACGATAATAATAATGTTTTTAAAGTTTAAACACGAAGTAATAAAAGAATTCGTTTTTACAACATGCCAGATGTGCGGCCTTCGTAACACTATATTATGTACAATGTATACCTAAAAGACATTTTAAACAGAAGGCTATCACTGATGTTGAGAGAGGCCATTTTCAGCATCAGTGATCTAGGCGCAGCGGCGGAGCGGAGGGGATAACGTGTACACGCGACCTTAGAATTCTTCCGTGATAACATGAAATCGTAAGTATGGTCACGTCATGTAGACTAAGCGAAGCCCGTGACGGGCATCAGAACACGTAGATCGGCCATCAGAGTTACTGTATAGGCACCAGGACTGAGAAGCTTCCAGCGTTTCCAACACCACGTTACCGGAGGGTAGTTGCACTCCGAGTTGAAGCCCGGAAAGGGTTTTGACTCGACACCCCAAAAAACCTCTACCCAAAAGCAGTTGAAGATCTGATGACTACCTACGTTCTTATGCTTGCAATTAATTAGATCATAGAATTTCAAGGTCTCCAGTGAGCACTACTGCCAAGCTGTGGAAACAAGCTAAAATAGTTTCTTAAAAAATCAGTAGTGTTACGAGCTACACGTATAAAACAGGCACAAATATGACTTCAATAAAACGCGCAAAGTCCGTCACTATATCGCACACGTTTTGCTAGAATCGTAATCGTCGCTTGACTGCCCCACCCCTCCATTCGGGCATTGTTTTATACTAATGTATAATACCGACAAAGGCCCGCATTCACTGAGTTAATCCGCACATCTGACAAGCTTCGACGCAACGCGATAACTACACGGATTAGTTCGACACTAATGACGGCCATAAAACAAGTACGATAACAATAGGATGTTTTTCTTGATTGCAATTTTTTAACACGAAGTAAACAAAAGAACTCCGAATGCAGGAAAGGTAATAAAGGAAAGGTAATAACCGCGTTTTACCACAGCCCGGTGTGCGCATTTCTTTTTCAGTTGTAACAGTATTATGATCTAGCGAGCAATAGTTCAGAAAAGCTTAAACATCACCGGGTTGGTTGATACCGAGAATATGTTATAATACTCACTGTCCAAAACATGATCGGACGCCCCTTTAGTAGGTGCCTTCAATTTCTCTGGCACGTGATGGCTCCCATCGGACACCTCGCTCATAGTGCAAGCTAGAAGCGAAATACTTTACTATGAGTTATTATGTGTCTTTATTAAAGAACAAGCTTCTGCTTCTCTTTAACCCGCGACTTTGTTTACGTAGAAGGTGAAACTCTCAAAAGGAAAGAACCCCGGATTGAAACATTCTTCATTGGTGCTCCGCTCCTATGGGTCTTAGCGTGATGATATATAAACTATAGCGTTCCTCGATAAATGGTTGAAAGAATTTTTCAAATCATACAAACAGTTCCGGAGATTAGCGCGTTTAAACAATCAAACAAACTCTTCAGCTTTATATATTACTAGCTGCGCTGGCAGTTTCGCCCCGCATGGTGATGGAAAATCATAAATCATAGCCTATTATGTGTTATTCTGATGTGTAAGCCATATTACTGTAAAGTTTCATCAACATCCATTCAGTAGTTTTTTTGTGAAAGAGTAACAAACACACATATATACATTCATACATACACTCTTACAAACCTTCGCATTTATAATACTTATAGGATTGAAGGAAGTATAAGAACAGATTTTTTGAGTGACGGTTGTCGTTAAGAGTGCGACTTGTAACTCATCATCAATCATATTACTTAACATTTTTTTTAAGCAGACTGTTCAAAATACAAAATCGTTTTTATTTTAATAAACAATGATCATTGTCGTTACATGTATCGGTGAGCTCGAAAGGCCTTTCCGGGGTTTTTGCACGAGAAGCGGTACTTCCAGTACTCGGGGTCCCTGCATTATAAGAAAAATATAAATTAAAAGTCTTGAATGACATATTCTATGAAAACGAAAGGAAGGACTGGTGGCGCCAACTGTGATGCAGATTATTACAAGTAAGGTTGCCATACGTCTGCAATCTCACGAACATGTCCAGTAATGCATGTCTTTGTCCAGCATGCGGGGAATTCAAAGCCATGCGGAATTTCCACAATTAATATACAGAAATAATTAAAAAATCCTATTTATTATAATAATATTCAAATGGTTATTGGCAATGGACCAATATATATATAGCATTGGTCTTTAACATTGACGTAGACATACAGGTGATGAGATGAGCGGCTGGGGAGAGAGAAACGCCTCTCCTCCACCCGTGTCCATTTAACCACACCCAGTGTAAAGTGTACCCCGCAGTAGAACTTTCTAGAGTTAGTTAAGTTTTCTCATAAAACAATATTAATATTTTTACAATAAAGTTCAGGATTTACTCCACAATTTTGATTTATTGGTCTGGTAACCCTCGTTACGAGTTACGTTTTTTACTATGCGATTCTCATTCTTTCGTATTCTTCTTCCAAATTCAAAGCATTATTATTTTTCAAGACCTATCCAATGGCTGAGACACACATACATAGAGACAGACTGACAAACATGATAAAAATTACACATGTAATCTTTTGATTACATTTAGCTATAGAAACGTGCAACGAGGAGAACTGATCTACTGGTTGAAAATAAAATCTTACTCTGCCTGCTTCTTGGTTTATTTTCCTTGCGTGTTTCACGCCCTACTCGTCCTGTTACCACCATACCTTTTATTTCTTGTCTCAACCCTGAAATTTGACATTTAAATTGTAACAATGAAAACAGACGTACGAGTGAGGGTAGGTCACGTACGCTTCCCCCGCCCCGCTCCACCAAGAATAAAATGTAAATTTATTTGTTAAAGCGCACACCAGAGACGACGCAAGACGACACATGGTATATGCGGTTATAAGGCTTGCGCGCCCTCGGTCCCCGCACCTGGGTGGCACGCATCCTGCCTATCTATACATATAATATAACTGTAGAGGTCGAATTTCTGTACAATGAAAAACAATTCTAAAAACGGAGTCAGGGGGGTGTATGAAGTGAAATAGAACTAATTTAGATTTTTAAAAAATTAACTGTTTGTTTCTCTGTTTGTACCGGCTAATCTCCGAAAAGACTGGACCGATTTAAAGGAAATTTTGTATGGTAGTAGCTTATATCCCTGGTCAACATATAGGATAGTTTTGATCCCGAAAAATCAAAGAGTTCCCGTGGGATAGTCAAGAAACCGCACCACCGGACGAAGTCGCGGTCAGAGGCTATAATGATATAAATGTTGAAGTCCTCAATTTCAGAAATCAGTGACCTATCACATTTATAATATGCGCAAGTAGATACTAGAAATATCAACTACTAGTTAAATATAATTAAATAATATTGATACAGAGGTCACAGAGCATGTACTTTATGGAGGTCGGTCATTTTAAGAAAAGAAACGTACATAGACAATACATATACATCCTATACTATAGGGCTGTGTCAAGTTTATGATTTATTACGTTCCATTTTACAGTACTTGACAGTCAAATTAACTGAGAACTTCTTTATCACAATAACCTTCACAGGCTCCTTGATGTTGTATGGGTGTACTGAGTTATGACGTCATTGTTTTAACGAGACAAATAGATTATTATTTAAACATTATTGTTTCAAAACACACTCATTTATAATAAAACTACGTTTTAACGGGTTTTAATTAAATTAATTTATGCGATTTTGGTTTTTCCGACGTTTTCCGCTTGGGCGTTTTGGAGATGATACAAATATCACAGTTTATTTTATTTTTATAATCCATTCACTCATCATCAATCGTTCTCTTATTATCATTCTTTCATCATCATTCGTTTATACGTTCGCAATCTCTGATAGCAAAAAAATAAATAAAACATGCTTAACTTACGAGAGGCGTTACTCTCTCTATACTTAAAGTTAGGCGTGGGCGCAGACCAGGCTGGCGACATTCTGCGCTTACCGCGCCGTGAACATCCTAAAATTCATTACAAAATATTAAACCCAACCAGCCAAGCGTTTAGTTGAATTGCCAGTCGAATGAAGTCAAATTCCAAATCAGATTATTGAATAACTAGAATTATCTATTCCATTGTTTTTTCAACCTGTGGGTCGCAGAGCCTTGCTCGGGGGTTCGCCAGCAAAAAGGAAAAGGCAACTTAAGTTTATACATCATACTTAGGTATTTTATATAAGCTCAGCAGGTTTTTGCAGAGAATATAAACTGTTACGGCCTATAGGCCGTAATAATGAACATAGGGAACAAAATAGAGAAAGACCTAAACGTAGTCATTTCAATTACTAACTTTTTGTCTATTTATGGCCCAAGGGGGTAGTCAAAATTTTTCAAGCTACAAATGGGTCGTGTATTCAAAAATATTGAAAAACACTGATCTATTCAATTCCTCTGTGAAAACTTTACCTGTTATAAAATACAAAGTAGTGTTCTTCATTGATCTCGTCTTTTTAGTAATACGATGACTGTGATATCCTGTAAATCTTGTTCAAAAGTTAATTCAAGAGCAAGAGATAGGAGTTTGTTTGTTGTCCAAACTTAGATAAAAACTAATTTCCATGAAATGCTATAAGTATGAACTTTCTTTGGCGTTAGAAAATGAATAGTTACCGCGTGATATGAGTCGAATTGCAAGATGCATGCAAGAATATCCCGAAAGATATTATACATTCCGTATCTTGGTTTTTTTATATTGATAAGACCGTATATACTGCTAATGCAGCTTTGAAATATTTTTTTTAATAAAAATGTACGCTGAAGAATAACAATTTCTTTTGTTAGAATTTAACATTCATTAATTCCCAAATTATCAAATCAACAATATTTATTTTAGGTAACTAATAAAAAACCAGATTTACATAAAAATAGAATTTATTGAGTTAAAAGTCTACACGCATTGTCTTTTATAAACATTCTTTGCCTATGGTACTCAGTACTAAAACTCTTGTGATAACTAACAGAAATTCTTTCATAGTACTATAGTGATAACACAACATCGATCACTAATTGATTAGTGATCGATGTAACACAATACATAAAAAAGTGGAGCAGACTCTACCTATGGTCACTAAAATACATTATACAAATGATATAACGCATTGGAGAATAATAGACGAAATAAGACGGCCTCTGTGGTTGAGCGGGCTAAGCCTTTGACGGCCTACCTCACTGCAACCCAGAGGTTTCGGGTTCGATTCCCGGTATAGTAAATTTCGGAAAACGTATTTTCTCCGTTATTTACCATGGTCTGGGTGTCTGGGATCGGCCCCAGAGTGGTCCGTTGTATATTACCCATAACACAAGCGTAACTTGCTTAATTTGGGGATATGCAGTGTGTGTGTATGTCTGCCGATTATTATTATTATTATAACTAAAATTATATAAATTAAAGAAAGAATACAACAACAAATAACATACTTCTTCTAAATTAATCAAATACACTTTTTAGCTTTTTTTTTATGTAACAATTATACAGGCTGAACTTTTCAAGTGGGCTTTCAGGGCCAAATCATAAACTATATGAAATAGCGAAAAACACTCAAAGGAATCTCGAGGCCGATTTTAACGATATCTAAAGTGGCAGAAAAACACTCAATGGAATCGCGAGGCCGATTTTAACGAAATCTAAAGTGGCATCATTTTTAAAATTTTGATTTCTGTTGAATTAGTAACTCTTCTCAAAAATCGAAGTAGTTGATTTTGAAAAATAAACACTGTATTATTATACCAAATCATAGTATGGCTTGTAAGAATCAATTTCTGTGAAAGAATATCAAACGGCAAACCAAGGGAAAGGGAAGATTTTGAAAAAAAAAATGCATTTTCCGTACATTAATAAAACATCAAATTGCCCCGATAAAGCGACCGAACCTCATTTGAACATAGTAAATGTTTAACCCAATTACTTATTTGATGTATTGGAGTAAAATAACGTGCGTTTCGAATATCAATTTATAAATATTTATTAAAAATAGATTTGTTTTCATCGTTTCCATATTAAATAAAATAAGGTGAGGTTTAATTAAAGTATGGAAAATATGACAAACAACCTTTTTCCATTGATCACAAAAATTGATCGGAACAAGCTGCACTAAACTCATCGGACTTGATTCTCGACATGGGTAATTGATTTTTCAAAAATCTAATGACATCACTTTAATTTTTGACAAAATCGGCCTAGGGACTCCTTTAAGGGTTTTTCGCTATTTCGTTTAGTTTAGGATTTGGCCCAGTAGGCCCACTTGAAAAATTCACACTGTATAGTAACAGTCTATAAAGCATTTACAATAAATAAAAGGCACTTACATACTTTTAAAACTAAACAACATCTACTTTTTTATCTCTAACTAATTGTTCACTTTCATCTTGATTATCATGTCTAGATTGTGATGCTTGTGTATTATCTATAGTCATATTTTTGTCCGCAATCGTTTCCGTATCTATAGTTTTGAAATTGTCTACTCCTACACCGTTATAAATTTTGTCTATGCTTTGTTCTGTTTTGATGTCTATGGCTGCATTGTCTATGGTTGTATCATTATCTACAGATGTACTATAGAATCTCACTTTACCGGCACGATTAAGGTTAGGTGAGGATGCTCTCTCTTTATGTCTTGCTCGATGTGCGGCCTTCAACTCCATTTCGACACAATGCTCCGCGAACATCAGTTGCAAGGGAGCATACATATGTGGTAACAATTCTAGGTCGTTCATAGTTATCTGAAAAAGAATATAAAGTATAAGCTTTTTTAAAAGGTTTTTAAATACAAGCTTTTGAAATCCAGGATGTCGTGTAGCAGCTGAGTGCTAGCCGAGACAAGTAAAACGAGCCCAAACACGACGAGTCCATCTTGTTTAGTACAGGAATTCCTATGGCCACGTCCCAACTACATCATCAGATCAGCTCGATGGTACCATATTATTACATTGTCACGCGATATACATATGCATGCAAAATTTCAGCTCAATCGGAAACAGGGAAGTTGATCAAATTTAACTTGCAAGATTCCACCCGAACTTACTTTCATACATACATCTATTGCAAGTTAAATAAAAGCTTGTAAAAACGCCAGAAGTCTTTAAATTATTGAAGTTTCTAGCAAAATAGCATTAATTAAGACATGGCATGACATGAAGTTATATATATATTATATCCGTGCAAGAACAGAGAAAGGATACAATTTCCTGCGTTGGGGCGGCTTGTCGTACACGTAGACGACCAAACAACCCACAGCCAGGTGGTAGGGCATTTGCCCGACAGGATGGCTGCCACCCCTGGTCTAAAGTTGCAAATGTCAATGGACAATGGTAACCACTTTCCATCGAGTGGGCCGTCTGCCCATTTGAGGAGTTCAGCAGACAGGCTGAACTCCTCAAATAAATATAGTATATACTTAATTTTTATGCCTTAACTAATGCTATTGATAATTTCTATTCATCATATTGCGCGCGCATGGAGGAATGTGAGGAAAACATTGACTCATTACGTTAATACTGCAATGACAAATAAATATAAAAATCTATGGTCATAGAAACACACACCTTACTGATTGAACTTGATAACTCCAACAAATCATTTTTCTTTATTTTATCATTCATATTCCTCTTTCCGATATTAACCATTTTATTTAAAAAAAAAAACGTGGCATAGATTAAAATACATTGTATATTGACAGTAAAAGAGTTATTCATTTCAATACAATTATTTTCTTAAACTTAAAAAATTCTCTTCTAAAATTTCAATTTTAAAGAGAACACATAGTTGAACCAAAGAGGCGTTACATGCAAGGATTATGGAGGCACTCTTCGATATAAAAACACAATGACATTAAAACTTAGAATTTTGAGAAATTAGGGCCGAATTTCGACCACTGAACGACGATTATCATCACAAGAGTACAAAACTTACCTGCATATTATCAAAAGCGATTCCAATACTCTTGTTATCATTTAGTATATTCGCATTCAGCCTAGGCAATCTGGCGTATCTCTGGCTGAAGTGGGTGAGTACCGTGAACTTTGCGTTCATTTGCTTCCCGACCGCTATAGCTTGGCTGGTGGTCGAGTGCATTTTGATCCGGGCCTCTTCGGCCAACTCGTCTTCCATCGTCGCTTCATGTATTAGAATGGTCGAGTTTTTACCTGAGAAATATTAAAATATTGCAACTTTTTCCAATGATTAATAATAAATACTATGTTTTTTTTTATTGTATGAGTTCAGCAGACAGAAGGCCACCTGAAAGCGCTTACCATTGCCTATGGACATTGGAAGCACCTTGCTGCCACTCTTTAAAGAGAGTCTGGAACCTGGCCACTGATGCCGGAACACAACTCAAGGTTGTTATGGCAGCAAATTCTATATCAGGAGTGGTAGCCATCCAGACGGCTACTACATTATACAGTTCGATTTTATTTAGTTTCAGTGTTCTGTTAAGTACAGAACACTGAAACTTTTCGCCAAAATAGAACAGTTATAAAGTTGAAATGTACATTGCGGTTTTTTATATATATATATATTAGGGTGGTCGTTAAAAATTAAATTTCTTGCGACGCCCCCTAAAAAGCTTCCTTTTAATGAAAAAACACAGATTTTTTTATAATTTTTTCAAGTCAAGACATCACGTGCCTCAAGACGGTTCGATAATATAGCGAATCAAAATTAAAATAATATTTCTCTTCTATAAAATCATTATAGAATACCATATTTGACTTGCGCTTACAGAACATTTTCACAAGTCACATATTGAAAACAAGTTATCCACATAACATCATAAAAAATGTGAAAAAAAAAACCTATTATCAATAATATCAAAATAGAATTAAATTGTCTATAAAAATATTTGCATAAAATAGTTACTTTTTATAGTAAGACAGAAATTTTATGCCTTAGTTCCGACCTCTACCTACGTTTACGAAATAATATATGAAGTGTTCAGTCAAGAAAAGCAATTGAACAAGATATTTCAAAATATTCAATACAAATCTAAAAATACCTCTCAAATCATATTATCTTGCAATGGTTTATAATATTTAAACTTCTAAATATATAAGATCTATGCATATTTTTTCTTTACCAAATGATTGTAAAAGATTTGTGCAAAAATATTGCGAAGGATTCATGTAAACTTTTTACATAAGATTTTTGCAAGCAAATTTTGCAATTATTTTTCAAAACGTTTAAAGTACATTTTTACACAAGACGTCTGTATTAATGCTATTTCGTTTAATAATATAAATATTGACGCATACCTATCTTGACCAGTTCCTCGCAGGGTATAGTGTCACCTGAGTATGTGAGTTTGTTGGCACCGTCGAGATCGATGGCCACCCCGAAGGCATTGGGGCAATGCGACACTAGACAGGTGCGCATCTGTTGTATGCCCATCGCAGCCAACACCGCTGAGGTCAACTCACTATTTGTTTGTGGTACGTCGTGAAGCTAAAAGACAAAATATTATCACTATTAGCTTCCACCTTGTCCCAATTATTCGGTGAAAGATAAGACAAGATGTCACAAGGCACTAAGCCATTATGCAAATGGCAACACTAAAAGGTTGTTCAATTTGTGTTTTCTTAGAGTGGCAACACTTAAGCGTCGTGCAATTCATATTGTCTAGAGTGGTAGTGAATGGTAACAAAAAATAAGTCTTCTTGAAAACGCATTGGTGTTGAATTTTTTCTAACAACCTAAAAATCCACATTAATCAGATTAATCGTCGAAACAAGCTGCCTAAATAATGAAGCAGACAATACTACGAGGATATATATAGAAAGAGGTTCAAAAGCATCGCTCTGCTAGGCTTGGACATCTCCATTTTAGGATTCCCTTCCTTTCCAGAATATTTATATTTTGTCAGAGAATTACAACGGAGGCACCAAAAAAACACGAAAAGAAAGAAAAATGTTTTGATGAAATAACAAAATATTTATACTTCTTACATGTGCCTTAAAAGTAAAATTTTTTTGTTTCTCCAATTTAAAATTTTATTAGTAATGACTACTCTTTTTCCATATAAATTTTAGCTACACCAACTCTCATGCCTCTCCATACACACAATATTCTTCAAAAGGGATACAAAGTTTTCACAGCATTGAAGTCTGTAACTTACCAAGTTCTGATTAGGAATAAGAGTGTATTCATTTTTGATCCGTTCAAACTGTATATCATACAAGTTCAGCCATTTGACTATCTGTCCCGGGGCTAACAAATACACAGGATCAGCCGTTCCAACAGTCGATACCTCGTCAAAAGCGTCTTTGCGAGCTTGTAGCACTCCGATAAGTCCTAAAAAGGGAGTTAAAATGCAGTGCATATGTAATTTCACATATTATTATACCAATTGTTTTATGAGATCTTCCCGCCGAGGCTTTCCCTCTGCGCTAAGACATGGTGTCGTTTAAGTAGGGCGTTATAAAATTTCTAATAGGCCGGCAACGCGTTGGCAACGCCCCTGTTACAAACGTCTATAGGCGATGGTAACCACTTTCCATCAAGTGGGCCATCCGCCTGTTTGCCTGCTTCAGGCAATAAAAAAATGTTCAAAGTTGATGAATGTAAATTTTTTAAAAATACCCCTTTATTCTTTACCCCAAGCCGAGCAGTTTTTTAATGAATTCATTAACAAAAATATATTGTGTCTGAATTCAAATACGCACATAAAACTTACAATAATTATTTGAAAAGTAGGATATGCCCGCGACTTCGTCGACGCTTGACTTAAAATCCGGGGGATTCCCAGGAAAAAAATACCAAAAATTTTATTACATAAATTTGCTATAAATCAGTGAAAAAACCACTTGGAATTCGTTTTTTTTAATCTGGCCAATATAAATATTTCTCGCGAGATTCCCAGGATAAAAAAAAGGAGCGCAGATTTTAAACCTAATAATTTCGACAGCAAATTCTCATCAGCGAAAACCGCATCGATATGGGCTCAGTAGTTTTTACGTGAATCCCGAACAAACATACAAGAAATAAATAAATAACGCAGGTGTTCTCCTTCGTTTAAATGGAGTACTAGCTGTCCTGGCAGACGTCGTATTGCCCGGAAAAGCTTCAATTGATATGCCGACAGCAGCGCCACCTACCGGGTCCATTTGTGAACCAACTCAGAAACCTTCTATGGCTCATGCACAACAACTTTGCTTATTTGTATAAAGGACATACAGACAAACATTCATTTTTATATTTATGGGGTATATTCCAGTTTTTTTTTAATAGCATCAATGTACAGACAAGACATTGTAAGAATTTTGTAATATAATAGATGTCTATAATTATCGCTATAAAATGTCAAATTTCCATCAAGAAGGGGTATCGTTCAAACATAGGCTTTTTATAGTAGTATATAGATAGGTTTTCTTTTGACCATAATCTCGTCCGATATAGTGCAGAGATATTGTCCAAGATGGAGCATGCTTAGGTAAGCTTTAGGTAGAAGGTATCAATTCACACGGAACTTCAAGACACTCCTGTTGAGGTATCGGGAAAGACATACTCATACATACATATTAGTTTCACTCTTTTGGGGCTTGATGCTATGAAATATATGTAAATATTTAGTTATAATAAGAAAAAAGAAGAAAAAGTCTCACCAATATGATGGTCGGCGTGTAAATGTGAGATGTAAATCGCCTTTAATGTCCTCAAAAAGGAGTTCACCTTCTTTGGACCATAGAATCTGACTAACTGCCCGAAAGTCCCTTCACCACAATCCATTAGTATCGAACGAGTTTCGCTATAATTGAGAGTAGGATTCCTTATTAAAACAATCATCTTTACGATGAATAACCATAGTTGCAAAATGTCTATTTCTATGGGCGTTAATTACAGAACTCACCTAATATTTTTTGCTTTTAAATAATCGGCAGATTGATCCCAGGCACTCGGACCATAGTAAGCAACTGAAAGGTCGTTTGTAAAATATACCATGTCAAGAATTGCACGCGGTACCTCAGCGTGCCAGCGAGGTCGGCTGGTTAAGACTTAGCTATGGAGGGTAGAGGTAAGGAGAACCATCTCAGTATATTAAAAAGTGTCTACTGAAGGGCAGCAAATTAAGATGGCGCCATAATAGCAAGTGGAAAATATTTAAAAATAGCGCCACAAATAATTAGAGTAGGATACTAGATTAAAGAAGGAAAGAAAGACTTTTTGTCGCCACGCATTTTACGAAAATGTAATTGCCTGTCTCCTCATGGTGGAATTTTCAGATTATTTAGTTAGTTATCTGAATTAGTGAAATAGGTTTCAAAAATTAAATTGGTCAAAAATTTATATACTATAAACTATCTCAATACGAGAAAGTCTCAATACTTTTCCAAATTATAATTTTTAAAATTTTCTACCCAGCACACTTCACTTCGTTTATAAATGCTAAATTCATATCATTTCCTGTTCCTACACAAGCCTATTTTGATGAGTTTTCGAAACATAATTTGCTGTTTACAGGTGGACACTTTTTCAACTGATCCCCCATACTAGATGATCCTCCTTACCTCTACCCTCCACAGACTTAGCTCACTCAACCACAGAGACTATTAAAATACATCACGTAATTTAAACTACGTTTTGACATTTTTGTCTTCCATGGCCACAACTACTGAAAAGTGGTCGAAACGTTCGAATAATAAAAATCAAATAAATTACACAACGTTTTTAGATTTTTGGAAAAAATTCGTTGTTATAATATTGTGGCGATCGAAAGTAGAACTGCCCAGCAGCGTAAATCAGTTTTAGAACTTTTAGAAAGAAGTAGAAACTTCTGGAAGGAAAAGACAAGGACGGATATATTTAGAAAGGGATAGACGATGAACGAAAGACAGAGATAAATAGATGTTAGAAAGGGATAGACGATAAATGAAAGAAAGAAATAGATAGATGTTAGAAAGGGATAGATGTATAAACGAAAGTTCCCGAACAGAAGGTTCGGGAAAGAAAAGACAGATAGATGGTTTCCAGAAAATTCTTCCGGGTATATAAACAGCGTAAGGTGCGCCTACCGGGCAGTTTAAAGTTGAGTTCAGTCCAAGACGGTGAAGCGACAAGTGCGACACTAAAGAGTTGGAAGAGAAAGTTAATAGAAGACAGAGACGAATTAAGTGGTGAATTTAGTGACCAGTTTGGTGGACAGATACGTGAAGGAGGTGTATAGCGTAGTTCGAGAGAGGAATCAGAAGTGGTAATATCGGAGGTGGTATACGCAATATCGGCGACGGTATTGAGGGTGTGACAACTTATCGTCGGGACAGTGCATAGTTGGTCGTGCGTATAGTGGCAACCCTGCAGAGAGGTCTTGCGTGCGGCTGAGTAAGTCAATAAAAGCTCTTAGTCATAAACTGGTGTTTTCTTCCAATCCATAAGTACGTAGCCCCGCTCGCACGTAACAATATTTTTTAACAAATAATACAGCGTTACTTACTCAATATGCACAACAATCGCACTGGTGTTCCTCGTCTTGCTGGGTATACAGGAGCCGGTACCAAGGAACACGACCTTGGGGTATTCCGACTGCAAATCCGTCTTCTTGTATCTCATGCTGTCAACCAACCGCCGGAATTGTTCCAAGCTTCCAACAAAGCCATCGACGTCCATAGATTCTTGGATATAATCTTGTATATGGAGTTTGGGTTCTGCTGATCTATGATAGGATAAATGCTAGTCATTGAACGTGATAGAACCATGCTGGAATCATTACTTTGATTAGATCAATTAGGGTTAACTTGACTGGCGTGAACCACCTTGAGCTAAAAGCTTGTTTCGAGCGATGAGTAAGAGTTCCTCCCTCTATTTCATTTACCTATTCCAATCCCATATTCCATCCCCTCCATTCCATTTCTTGGCTGATCCTCCTTATCCCTATCTCATTCGAAAAGTTGAAAACGCGTTAGCTTTGTCCCTAGTGTTGCAAATGTCTACAGGCGACTGTAACCACTTTTCATGAGCTGGGCCGTCTGCCTTTTTGCTAGCTTCTCAATAACAAAAATATATATTCTACTAATGTACGAAAATATGGTAGACACAAAACTACTATGGGCCTCAAGTAAAGTTAGCCTCTTAACTTTACGCACGTTCAGTCAAGTGTTAACATTTATTACATCTGACTTTGTAGTCACACTACTCGTGTAGTGCGAAAGAGATGGAGTGTGTCTGGACAGCGGAAGAGCGAGAGCGCAACATTCTCGATGTCATAGTAGTGTTTAGTAGACTGTCGTGTACGAACTTCATGGACGTATTTAATTTTTGTTTGTACTACATGTCAGTTAATTAAGTCTATTAGCACCATAAGAGATCTGTTCATGAGGATTGTTCTGGACTGGCCTTAAGTTTAAACTTGGCGCCTTTCAATAGATATTACTCAGTATATTTTTAAATATATTTTCTACTACTTTGAAAATATTAGTCTTTGATTTTCAAAAGTAAATTAATATTAGTTGTGCAAGATCACAGTAAGATAAATTACTTGCATGGCATATGTTTACTTCTTTACTTAGAACATATACGCAAATATATTGATCATAATAATAAAAGAGGACTTGCCGCCATTGATCCTCAACAAGTATATGAGAATCCTTAACGCGACTTTTGAATATAAGGCAAAATTCTACTCACCTGTCAAGCTGTTTCTTGGGTCTCAGATGGAACATGGTGAGGGTCCTCCCAGCGATTAGCTCCAACTTGACAGCGGCATCCTCCTCCATAGAAGGAATGTGCCCGTCCCCTTTGCACAGCCCCTCCACGTTTAAAATATTCTGGAACTGCGCGAGCGCAATCTATTTGAACGTTGAGTAGTTATGTTGTGACCGCCACCATGCATACTATTATACTACATAATAACATATATACATAATATATATGTAGTAGGGTGGTCGTTAAAAATCAAATTTCTTGCGGCGCCCCCTAAAAAGCTTCCTTTAATGAAAAAACACTGGGAGTTTTTTTATAATTTTTCAAGTCAAGACAACACGTGCCTCAAGATGATTCAAGTTAATTTTTGGGTAATATCATGTTTTTCAGGAAACTTCTTATTAAGTATGAAGTAATAATTATTTTAAGATTGGAAAAGTTTTAACAATGAAATACCTTCCGTATTATCATTCTCAGTGATGAATTTCAAATTTTAGTTTCAGAAAAGTTTAAAATTTGTCGTGATTCAAGCTTATCTTTCAATTTTTCTTATATTTTTAGTTTTAACTTGAATCGTCTTGAGGCACGTATTGCCTTGACTTGAAAAAAAAATATTTAAAAAATCCCAGTGTTTTTTCATTAAAAGGAAGCGCGTTTTAGGGGGCGCCGCAAGAAATTTAATTTTAGAAATTAAATTTAACGACCACCCTAATATGTAGATAGAAAATTCTTTATTGTCCATCAGATTTTTATTATTATTAATATAATATAACTAGTTTTGCTTGTGTTCACACAAGCAAAACTAGTTTACAATACATTTTAAAAGATACAATGTGTAATATGGTTTAACTAATTTAGTTGATATATCTATTCGTGCGACGTTACCTTTGTGAACTTTCACATTGTTATGAAACTAAAACATATTCCAAAACCAAAAATATTTTATGTTCCCTTTTGGTTCTCTTAATCTACCTCTATACAAATTTTAGGATACTCCATTTCCATTTTTTTTTCTTGTACAAATATATACTTGCACAGTTAGTTTATCTAGCCAGTGTGAATTGGATATGAATAATGAAATTGTTTTCTTTTGTGTGGTATTGTATTACTGAATTCCTTTTTTTTAAATCTAATTTTCCAATATTGATTTTTTAAATTATTATTGCAGGAGTTCAGCAGACAGGCAGACGGCCCACTTGATGGAAAGCGGTTACCATCGCCTATGGACATTTGCAACACCAAAGGTGCTACAAATGCGCTGCTGCACTCTTAAAGGAGACTGGAACGTGGTTACCAATGCTGGAACACGACTCAAGGTTGTTATGGCAACACACTTTAGACCAGAGGTGGTAGCCATCCAGTCGGGCAAATGCCCTACCACCTGGCTGTGGGTTGTTTTGTCGCCTCTTACGACAGGCCGCCCGGCGCACGAAATTTTATTTTTTTCCATACCTACACAGATAAAAAAAATATTAAGAAAGACAACCAATTAAATCATAACAATATACCTTATTCTTAAGTTCCTCCAATCCTTTCAATCGAATAGGGCTATCAGTTTTAGGGACGGGCGGCTGTGCGTTCCAAACTGCAGGCACACTGATGTCCCTCAACAGAGGAAATATGTCCGGATCGAGCAAATGCAACTTGTGTTGCGTTCGGTGGACAGCTTCAGAACCCAGGCAGGAGTTCTGCGAGTTTAGTACCAGATGACGAGTAGATGGACCAAAGAGGGACAAGAAAGCCCGGTATCTGGAAACAAAATAGAAAATCGCAGACATTCATCACATGGATAGTGAAGAAGTAAGTATAAGGGGATGCTGCTGAATGTGGTGCCACATGAATATATCAATGAACTATAGAAGACGTGAGTGGATGAAAGTGATATGTCGCATATTCGGTTTTTTGCTTTTTTTGCGTAGATGAATGTTATAAGTCGATTTCAAATGACTACAGACCTTAGACTATAGATATAAGGCATAAAAAATGAAAGTTGAAAAAAGTGTTAAGTTCAGTTCAGTTTAAAATAAAAGTAAAACTTTTATCTCGATTTACTCAGAATTGGAATTATGCTACTTATCACCTTCATCCACTCATGTCTTCACTTATTATAATATATCCATAGCTGGCGGCAATATATTGATATGTTGATATATGTATGTATAAGAAGATAAAATATTCAAAAACATGTATATGTTTTTTAACGTTTTTTCTTTTAAGTTAATCAATTTTTAGCTAGACTTGTTTCAGGGGGAGTTTGTTTAGTTATATGTACTGAACTTCAAAAAGTGTTTTCCAACGGAACTTATTTTGAATAAAAACTTTTTAATTTGAATTTGAATGAGTCTAAGTTTCTATTAAAAAAAACTAATATATTATTTTAGCTAATTTCTCGACATAATTCGACAGATTGAATATAATTATGCATCAAGTTTAATATTGTTACGAGCTACAGGACTCGAATTATAAATGCCGTTGGAATTACTATAGAATTTATTATAACTGTACAAATACGTTTAAACAGGTACAGATATAAGTGGATACAACCAGTACAAACTGCAAATTCAATAACACGCGCAAAGTCCGACACTATATCGCTTATCGAATGTACACGTCTTGCTTTGATCGTGGTTCTCGTTAGACTGCCTGATCCCTTCCTTCGGGCATTCCTTTTATTTTGCACCAATACAATATGCCCCGACGCAAAACAATTAAAACAAGAATTATTTCGACACACATGCCTAATGACTGCCATAAAACAAGTACAATAACAATAGAATGTTTTTCTTAATTACAAATTCTAAACACAAGGTAAACAAAAGAAGTCCAAATGCGGGGAAAGGTAATAAACCGGGCTTATGGCAGGCAGATGTGCATTTACTTTGTTTCGGCATGCAACAATATGAAGGTATTTGCATCGTATAACTCGATTTTGTATAAGTCAAAATTTAATTGCGTTAAATTTTGAAATTAATTGCGACCAGCACATTTTGAACATATTAACATGTTCCCACCAGCCACGGATACACATAATTATGAACATCGCTTGACAGTATTTATATTCATTTATATAATTAGAATTACATACAAAACTATACAAGAGTACTTACGTGGGATGATTGAAAACATGTGGCGGTGTATAATGCACTATCACAGATGGTATGTTTTCCGGTGGGTTCTCGAAATTGTCGAAGTGAGCTGAGAACTCACTCTCTTTCAAGTAACTTATATCTGGCACTTCCATTACTGAAACAGGAATATTTTATTACTACACGCCTTCACACAGCTTTCTCTTGTTAACAACTTGAAATCCACATACCAAAGCAGCAATAACAGTTCAAAGGACAACAAGCATCTGATGCAACACCTATAATCAAATTCTATTCATTTCCGAGGTTGTAAGTAACAATAAACAAAGTATATAAATTTAAAAAAAAACCCTCTATACCATCTTTAAATCATTTTGTTGTCTACTATATTATTGAAACCATACTATTTTTCATACATACTGAATTCATTTCAGCTATCAATACATACTAATATACATGACTGTCTTTGTCAGTTAATTCCCTACATCATAAAATAAAATAAACTTCCAAAACAAGACAAGTTAACCCTGTAAACAAACACACCTAGACTCATTATTTTGGTCTGGTATAATTTACTCTTTATTTACTTGATCCTAATTCAATCGTGTAAATAACTATTTACTCAAATTATGGTCAGCAATAATATATATATACTATTATATATTGTATTTATTGTATGCATGAAGGAATATATTTACCAGAATAAATATCAGAATTTTCATATTATATTTACAGAATGTGTAAAATTCATCTATACTTATATTATAAACAGGTAAAGTTTGTGAGGTAATCTCTGGATCTACTAAACCGATTTTGAAAACTCTTTCACCAGTGGAAAGCTACATTATTCCCGAGTGACATAGTGTATATTTGATTGTATTTAATAATACGATTTTTTTTTCTGATGCCCAGCAAAGTGGGCATGGGTCAGCTAGTCTCAAATAAAGACACACAAATGAAAATGTAATGAAAGCAGATGAAGCGAAAATTGCCAGTTAAGTGAATTGCAAATGAATATCCATAGCCTCTTTCTAACGATCCCTAAAGACAACAGGGATGATAATATGTATAGAATGTTTTAAATAATGTACTAGCAGAAGGTGATGTCAGGAGCCTTAAGAACAGACGAGCGTGCATGTCAAGAGCTATGAATGTCAAAGAAGCAAGTGAGGTGTGTAAGAATAAGCCTGTATGGCGCTCTGTTGCTCGTGCCTACCCGCAAGGGACCTGGCGTGAAGTTATGTATGTATGTTTTAAAAACAATATAATAAACATCAAAACTAATACATAGTTAAAACTCTTAGAATATCACTTGAATAGAAAAAATATTGTGTTGATACTAAAATATCAACTTGCATGATATCATAAATCATTTGCTTAAATCAGCTTCATCAAAATTAGCTATTTTTATGTCTGCTGGTTCCAAATACCTTTTAAATTTTGTATAAAATTAAAGTAATTACACCTGTTTCATTAAATATTAATAACAGTACCTATAAAAAAACTAAAAGTTAATATATGTGACCAAAAGGCTGGCTTGCACCTAGGGTAATGGATTAGCGTTGCCATCCAACACGGAAATGCAGCCAACATTTTGGGCACGTTCCCCGCCGACAATGATTTGGGGTAATTTTTTTTATTTATAGATTTATGTTATTTTATAAGTATAGCTTTGTTGCTAGTATAGTTTATTTATTTCTAAAATATTTAAAAAAACTCACCAATAAACACAGGTCCAGGATCATCAGGGGTCTTTACATCCTTGGACAAGACGAGGGTTCCATCAGGCAGAACCACATCATGACCACTTTTGAGCTGGCCCAACATTGGACCAGGCTTGACACCCAACTCCACACATTTGGCGAGATCAAGAGTACCAAAACGTTTCTATAATTATACAAATGCAATCTAAAATAAACATTGTCTCTCTTTTCTGTCACCTTTTTGCAATCATTTGGAGTCAGAAAAGTATGTTATTTCCTCCCATAACATAGCATACAAGCTCTGTCACACTCCTTCACAAAATCCATCAATCTTTTGTGGCTGATATGTATTGTTACGAGTACGGGACTCGAATTAAAATGACATTGGAATTACTATATAATTTATTAAAACTATACAAACACGTATAACACAGGTACAAATATAACCGGACGTAATAAGTCCAAATGTAATGCACAATTCAAAAACAGGAGCAAAGTCCGTCACTTATATGTATACACGTCTTGCCTCGCTTGTGTTATCGCGTTGACCGACTATCTCTCCATTGGGCCCTTGCTTTTCAATGCACCGATGCAATATGTCTACCTGGCAAGTGTCGACGCAATTTCCCAGAAAACGTAACTTTGAAACGTAAATTATGCCTGCGAACGGCCATAAACGAGTACAATACACAATAGGCTGTTTTCTAATTATAAAATTTAAACTAAAGTAAACAAAAGAAACTAGTAATAAAACAGTTTCAATGTTATTAGTTCAAACGCCGCGGCAGATAATAAATGTGCTTTGTCTACAGGTATGCAGGTGGCCCAATTTGTAACAATTTTTTTACATCCTTCGATCTCTGTGAATCTTCCAGTTTAACATTTAAACCTCTAACTCATTACTCTCATCTGGGCTAACTGGAGATATTTTTGGTCTACCATTTTAGTGGCCAATCGTTTTGTACCCAAACACTAACTAAAACTTTTATTCGTAAAATTTATTTATACCCTGCATTTTTCTAAGTCATAAAAAAGCCTAAGCTCTAGTGCTAGCAATAGTAACAAAATCAATATACTATTGCTTATAATTACCTATGGTAATAAAATTATAGTACTTACTTTAAACGTACAAATGTAAGCAACAGTACAATGGGGCTTCTTTTGCAGGTCATGTAAAACTTTTTCCGACTTTTTCTTTGTATTATCTACAACAATAATATGTGACATCATTTTATACACATAAATCTTAACATATGAGTATTACATAGATTTTCGAAACAAATTAAGCTTATTCAAAGTACATACTAATTTTTAAGAGAATACCTAAACATGTCCTGAACAACAAAAAGCATCTGAATGATAAAATACTTTAATGTAATTTGATTTAAAAAACTAGTATAATATACTGTTAGGAATTTGTATTATGTGAATTTAAAATGCAGTTGGAATTATAACAAAGTTTATTAGATATACATACATAAAATTCACAGTTTCCACAAAGACAAACAGTCCAGTCCATAAAGCAAAACATTGTAATGACATAAATCGCGCAAAGTCTATTGTTATAAGATAGTGGTTGCGAAAGTAAACTAGGCAGACCTCCATCTCAGTTGAAACTCAACTCAGTCAGTCTCCGACAGACCGACCTTTGTATTTGTTAAAAATAGCTATGGCTTCCTAGTAACAAATCCACAAGTGCTTGAAATTTTCAACTAATAGCTCTATGGCTTCCAGAATGTGCATGAAATGTGATCAATAGAAAGGAAGGATTCATGACGTCTTAGGAAGGCACACAAATGTATTAATGTGAACAACAGATAACTTAAATTTGAAGAAGTGAAAAAACACCTGTAGAGGATTAGTATCCCTTTGCAACAATACAAATAATAACACTAATTTATTAGACAACAGCTATTTCTATTGTCAGTGATCTTAAATACCCACTGATTCATAAGAGATGAAATATCTACAAATAGAACTTCTTTGCAACTTTGCTCACATAAATATCCTGATAAAGTATAATGTATGTATGTATAATATGTTTTATTAGATATTACTATGCTTTATGTATTTGTCGGAGGGAAGCTAAGGATTCGATGTATTGTTGTTTGGATGTATAACGCACAATATCATTTGTTTACATTTTAATTACTTCTAAAATTCTTAATTTAATTTAATTTGATTTGTTAAATGTTTCTATATCTTAAAGATAGTTCTAACCTTATAAAAGTTATGAATATTGTAATTTAACAAACGACCAATGAGAGCAGAGCTTATGGCTCGGAGCGGGGTCAGACGCCCTCTATTAGACTTGAGTAGTATCTACTTCGGTAGACGGAGGAGTTTTTGTGACACATTTGGTTGATGGCAACAGGTTGAGTTGGACCATGGAGTATTTTAAAGAAAGTATTGAAGTTGGAAGTATGAGTGGTGTCCTGAACCCGCTGCTCGGTATAAACTATGTCAAAATATTTATCGAATCTAAATTAAAAGTGTATAAACCGTGGCTGTCGTGTTTTATGCTCGCATGTTACCCTGATGACGCCTACTAAACCTGCAATAACTAAAGGAGATGTCGTGAGAACGAGGCCTTCTCCGACATATTTATGTATGTATATAATAATATTGGATGGATGCAGAAGTTGCGGAAGGCCACGACACACCTTCCATGATCAAATTGATCGTGTACTAGCAGATGGTGATTGATGTCAGGAGCCTTAAGAACAGACGAGCGTGCATGTCAAGAGCTATGAATGTCAAAGAAGCAAGTGAGTTGTGTAAGAATAAGCCTGAATGGCGCTCTGTTGTTCGTGCCAACCCCGCAAGGGACCTGGCGTGAAGTTATGTATGTATGATAATAATATTAATATGTATTTTTAACACACACACACACATATATATATCCTAACTTCTATGCCACTTTGTCTGTCTGTCTGTTTGTTCCGGCTTCTCAAAAATGACTGGACCAATTTTGACGGGACTTTTATTGGCAGGTAGCTAGTGTAATAAGGAGTAACTTGGGCTACTTTTATTTTAGAAAAATTCTTTTATTTTGGAATTATGACGATTTTCAATCACCACATGGGAGAGACTTCGGGGCGCAGCCAGTATTATATACAGTTGTTGGATACAATTTGACCTCTATATGGCGACTGTCATCATACCTTTTTCATTATTGATCTTGGGCTTAGATTTATCCTTGTTTCTATTTGATACTTCAGGCCTGTAGTAATCTGTTTCATCATTAATGAACTCCTCAAATTCCTTGTCCACATTTGAGTCTAATCTGGGCCTCTTTGCTGCTGGCTTTGTGGGATCCTTGTCCAAAAGAGACTCATGGGGGCCACTGTAAGTCATTTAAAACTAATTATTAAAATTCTGCCATTTTCATCATATAAATTATCTTAAATCAAACTATTTTTTTCTTTTATTGCTGAAGCACAGCAGACAGGCTGACGGCCCAACTGTGATGTAAAGTAGTTAACTTCACCAATGGACATTAGCAATACTTCAGCTGCTCATCATGAACTTAAGGGTGGATAACATTGTTGTAATTTTATTTGTTCCTATATTTATTACTAATTCAAGATTTTGTTAAAATTCATATCAATACAATAATTAACTAAATTAATTTAAAACAAAACGCAAACACATTCTTAGAGGGTCCTGAGTATAGGAGCTTGCCAATGTCAATGTAATATCGGTTTCTTATGAAAACTCTCGTTTTTTAAAGACCAGTCAATTACAAATCCCTTTCCTAAATATTAGACATCATATCCATTCAGAGAATTTAGATAAAAATGATGTATAAAAATCAGGTCACATTGACTATTGTGAAGCAAAAACCAAAAAGTCATTTTCATATTTCTTTTATAGCAAAAATATTTATTTTAGCATTAAGGCCTTTGTTTTACCAAATAACTTCATTTTTGTAAATTTTTCTATAAGCAATAAAGTGTTATCTATCTGTCTAATAATATGTGAATTGTGTAGAGGGTAGTGGGAAAAGTATAACTTACAGGAGTACATATTTAACATTCATAACATTATCTTCAAAATCTTCACTTGGGCTGCAATTAGCCATGGTCACATTCATTTCTTTCATGATCACAAATCTCTTTGTTGCGGTGTATAATTCATCCTAAAATACAGATAAAATCAAAAATGTTTTTAAAGCTCACACTTAACTGGTTATAACTATTTAAGTTAATAGATGACCAAATATGCAAGATTTGCATATAGATGGTACCTAGTATAAGTTGGATGTAGATATTGTACAAGAATGTAACATTTTTTTTTAATATTGCAGTTCAGCATACAGACAGACGGCCCACTTGATGGAAAGCGATTACCATTGCCTATGGACATTTGCAACACCAAAGGTACTACAAATGTGCTGCTGCTCTCTTAAGGCAGACTTGATCCTGGTCACTAATGCCGAAACACAACTCAAAATTCTTATGGCGACATACTTAAGATATACAGATTATAATAATATAACAAATAGAAAAATATATGAATATTGAAACCTTCTATTAAATAATTACTAAAAACAGTGTATACTCTATATAACGACAATGAAGGGACTGTGCATTTAAAGAGTTATTGAGAGTAGTCGTTAAATGGACAAGTCTGTTATTTTCCCCCAGGGGGTGCCGCCCTGGTCTCTTCTCCGACCAGGTAGCGGTACAAGGGGATGCGTCCCCGGGGCCCCGAGCGGCCACTGTCACATTCCCCCCTTCGCTCCGTGACAGTGGTGTCCCACCTTTCCGCCTCCAAATCCCAATGCCTGCCCTTCCTTACCAAACCTCCTCCCCAAACGCCCCTCCTTTCCGATGCGACCGCCAGCGTCGAGGTGTTCTCCGCTGGCTGTCAAGGACGGCGGTGGTGATGTCCACCCCACCACCGCCCTCCTGACAGGCGACCTATCCTCCCCGACCCCGTCTGCCAACGCTGCTGTGTGCGCGAGGCGACGGGAAAAGGGGAGGAAGGAGAGGGGGGAGGGGTGTTGGCGCAGGAGCAATCCTTCGCAACCTCCCCCTCCCCCCATCGCGAAGCCCCCCCCGCCGCTGATGCTGCTTAGAGCGCGAGGCGGCGGAGGGGGAGAAAGGAGAGGGAGGGGTGATGGCGCAGGAGAAATCCTTCGCGGCCTCCCCCTCCCTCCTATCGCGAGGCCCCCCCCGCCGCTGACGCTGCCGATTGCGCGAGGCGGTGGGGGGGGCGGGGTGGAAGAAGAGGGGGGAGGGGTGTTGGCGCAGGAGCAATCCTTCGCAGCCTCCCCCTCCCCCATCGCGAAGCCCCCCCCCGCCGCTGACGCTGCTGAGTGCGCGAGGCGGCGGGGGGAGGAGGAAGGAGAGGGAGGGGTGATGGCGCAGGAGTATTCCTTGCAGCCTCCCCCTCCCGGCGGCAGCGGGCGTCGAGGTCTGGGGGATCAACATAGACCTCCGCCCGCACTAATGCCGCGACAGGGCGCGAGAGGTAGCCGCGCGTCCCTCTCAGGGCCGGGGACCACCATCTCCCCCGGCCCGCACACAGGAGAGGCCGCCTCTGTTTACGAGGCGGCCGGCCGCTGCCGGGGTTGCGGGTTAAGCTCACGCATGTACCGCGACCCCGGCGCTAGGCGGAAGGAAGGCTCCCATGGGGTTTTAGTGGGTATACCGGCAGCCGGTCGTATTGAACCGGCGTCGGGGAGCCCCACACACCGGCCGCGCATGATCCCCCGCGCGGCTGACGGTGCGGCAACGCATTTCCCCATGTAAAAAAAAAAAAAAAAAAGTCTGTTATTTTGTCTGACATCTTTTCCTGCACCAGTAATTTTGTTGTATATTTTTACTTATTTCATTTTATCTTCTTATCTTGGTGAGTTAAGCGATAAAAGAACACACAGGTGCACAGTTTTTACTAACTTTGGCTACTAAAAGGTGCTTTTTATTACTTAATTGTTGTCGTTATTGTATCACTGTATGAAACACAAGTTAAACCAACCAAAGCAAAGTGATTTTGATGCTTAAGGAAATTTGTTGTTAAATTAAGTGACATTAAATAGTTTACACTGTATTGTGAAATTATGAAATATTGTGAAATTATGAAATATTATGCAATTATGAAATATTGTTAAATTAGTATTTATGATCAATTTGTAGGATCTGGAGGAGATCACCTGAGGTGAGAAGACCATCCATTGAACCTTTATGTATGTGCAATAAAGTTATTCATTCATATAAACTGACACTTTCCATCTTTTAAACTATATATTGAAAAAATTATGATAGTAAGTAGAATAAACTCTATTCAGTCTCCTTTGTAATTTATAATAAATAAGGTACTTTCTGTTCTTATAGTCTGTGTATTAAGTGATACCTTATACTATTTAGGCTGTAGGCTAGAAAAGCTAAATGGTTTCATACCAATCCCTCTGGTCCATGGAGGGTAATATTAGGCACTCCAACATCCTGCAAAGTAAGGGAGAGTCCTGGCAATCCTCCAATATTCCTCCATGTTTTGCTTGTAATGAATATGTGGTCTAGTCTTGACAGTTTCACTTTATGTTCGTGTGCTAGCCTTTGAGTGCACTCTCCACAATTGAAAAGGTATCTGCAGAATTATTTACACCATTTAAATACAACTACATATTCTAAACCCATTTTTATGCACTAGCTGACTTTTGCTGTGGCAATAAATGACAGCTATTTTTTTAATCATACAATAATTTCAGTATATATAATATAAAATAACACTGTCTATATTATCTATCCAAGTCAAACTAATACTACACACAAAAAACAATATTTAGATAAAGTAATGAAACTATGTTATATCAATTTTGTATTTCTTTACATAGATAGTGTCAAGAAATATCCTTTCATTGCCTCTCCTAAGAAAATATAACATCAACTTAATATGCTGTGGCAACCTGTTATCATGTCTGCATTATGTTTAGAAGAAAATAGCAAAATAAGAGTCAATAGTTGCCAATTAAAACATGTGCATTGCCATAAAGTATGAATAAAAAGTTTAACACACTCTTTTATAAAATTAATATGGGTATGGAAGAGGGAGAGTGATTACTCACAGTATCAGAAATATGGATCTGTATATCTAAATTAAACATTTTATTACAAGTTTTGAATAAATAAACATATAAATATTGAAGTTGGGAAATAATGGACTGTAACATTCTGTATTTGATTTACTATTTCAAATAATTGAGATAGTATAATTCAAATTCAAATACAGAACAACAGATAATGATTGCATTTGTTGCAGCAACAAATGCAATCATTTGCCCATAATATTACATTTAAATATTGTAGACTATAATGTTGATTGTAATTTAAATTATAAACTCACCGTTTTTGATCTGTGAACAAGTATAGAGTGTTAGGTGCTCCTCTTGCCCCTGAGCCAATAACTTGGAGGTAAACAGTACTTGGGCCATATTTTTCAGCCTTTTTTGAAATATGTTGCCTTTGGCGTTGTGCCTCAGCAATCCTACCCGAGTTGACTTTCGGCATATCGGCTAGAAATTCCAACAATTTCTTAGTACGGTCTTTTGAGTAGTGCCGTCCACTACGTAAGCTAACTACACGGCTACTAATCAACACACTGATACCGTACATGTGTTTTGAGGTTATTGCTTGATCGTAAGCCAAAGTTTACAAGCTTGCCGTCCAGTTTCAGGTTTATGAAGTTTTTTTGGCATTATGCATAATTATTTACTTGATTATTAGTTCATCTGACACATTTTTAGATTTGGAATTTGAAGTTATTCGGCAGTTTTTCACTGTTTTCTCGATTTTCCTGTTGACATGGAAAATAAAAATAGTTGACAAAGTTGACATAATTATGACATTTGCTGTGACATTTGAAAATTATTTTCTTTTTCAGATCACCGGTAAATATTTTGACGAACTATGGAGAGTAGTGGCAAGGAGTACCTTCTTACATCGAGGGGAAGTTGTAAAAGTGTCCATTAGCAAAGAGTACATCGTATATATCCAGCAGTATGCGGAATATAGAGGTTCAAATACCTATAAATGGTACTCCTTTTTTTAAGACACAGGGGAAATATATTTCGTACAATACCGGGCTCTTTGTGGGGTGTAGACCTTACGTGGCGAGATTAAGCGCCGCATGGCTTGTGTGGGACTCTAATATAGTCGTTCTCAACTACTCCACTACTAAACTTGACCCTGCAACCAATGTACAATGTTCCAAAGGTGAGTTACAGCCATGTTCATACGCACATCAAGGCCTTGATGGCCCCGAAACAGACGGACCAACTTCACCAACAGAGGTTAGATCCTCCGCATCCACCCACGATGGTGGATCCCTCAATCATTCGGCAGCCTCCTTGTGAGATGTTACTGCCACACAGAAAGCCTCTGCCACCCCCCAATGGACACCGCTGTAGAGGATGGGCTTAACCAGGTCCCCCAGCAAATGATTACACTATAGAGCATTCGACAAGCTTGTGAAACGCAGTGTCTCGTGCACCGCACGTGTGGTACTGAGGGGCAGGCAAACACTCCACAACTTAATGCAGATACTTAAGAAAGCACCCGTGCCTGATAACTATCTCCATTATCCTAAAGGTCAGTTCAGCGTTTCCGCATGACCTATCGTATATGTAGGGGTGTACCGCCTCCTCTGTAACAGTGCCGGCCTCAGGATATTCCAATTGATTCTATTCCAATGATTGTAGTTTCCCGCGTCCTGACCACCTGTAACTCTGGTCAGCAATAAACTAGGCCCCTAGCAAGGGCATCCTGTCGGGAGCGACGAACTTTGACAAAGACGTTCGCCTGGAGAGGCCAGGGCAGATCGTCTAACAAGAGTATCGCTGCCGTCCACGACACTGTATGATATCCCCTTATGAACCTCACCGCCAGGACAGAGTGCATGGTTGCACGTAGGTGCACCGTACAGTGCCATACATCGAAGAATGTCAGAAAAAACTTCCGGGTCGTTCCGCCTGGTCCACCTGCATTGGGGAGAAGTCGAGCGAAGGCGCCTGCTACCTAATCAACTTAGGGACAAACTGTTCAAAGTGACTTTTGAACTGCTTTTCCCATAAAAAAGTATACGTGGCATAAAACACTATATAAAAATATACATATCTTTTTTAAATATATTTATTCGGAAACAAGACCATTGACTCGATAGATGGCCCCTAAAGCCGTAATTTATTAATTTATTCATGACCGTAGAATCAAAGTCTTTCAGTCGGAAACTTGTTAATTATTAGGTCTTCGTATAGTAGCGTAGTTGTATTGCAGTCTAGAACCGACGCCATTCAGTGGAGTTCTTGTGAAAACTCGAAAGATCACATCTGACTATACAGTTTACATTTCTCACAAAAACACATAATTTCTACTCAAAAACTATCAATATCCTGCAACTATTGTTCATTTTAGAGTAATTATACACATTTTCAGAAAATAAAACTGCACAGCACGACGTCTCCTTTCAGTTCCCGCCAAAAACTCTAAAGCCGTAAAGTGTGTAAATGTTGCCAATTAAAAATTCGTTTTTTGCACTGAAATTATTTAAAATTGCAACATTAGATTTTAATTTCGAAAAATGGCGTTCTTTACAGCTGTGGATTGCGCAAGTAAATGTACATGAAAATTACAAGAAAATAAAGTTTTAAATACAAAAATTAATACACGACTGTTATTATGATCATCTTATTTATTTAAAAGTGTAAATAACATATTGTGTATGGTATAGTTTCGATAAGTGCAAACCTGTCATGGACCGTGTATTTTTTGTTGTTGTGTGATGTGTGAAATTGTTGATTAAAATGAAACAGATAATCATGCGGCTGTGCAAATAATGGTACAATGATGGGTATGTTATGGGTGGTTTTGTTTGTGGCCTTGACGGCCACACAAAGTGCATATGGATTACCAGTTCGTCCGACGCCGCATACCTCAATTTACGGTGAGGCATTTTTAGTGATATAATCCATGTTTTTCTATCATTTAGCTTCAAATTGGTATTTAGACCGGTACAAAGCTTATACAAAACAAAAGACACAAAACTATTCTGCATATTTATTTACGTTATCCATTATTTTGATGCTTCATCTGGATACAGTCTAGCATATTGGCTTTCTCCCATATGCGTATTTGAAAATTATTCAATTCTACCTTCATTTGTATACACTAAAAAGTAATAGATACAATTTAAATATATCAATAAAGATTCTTCCTAGCAAACTGAAATTATAATAAAACTAAATTAGCTTTTATTTTCACTGACTTTTTATGATTTTTACACATTGACAGCAGCCTGGTTGCCTTCTTAGCTAAGGTCCAAAATATACCATTGCCTGTGATCTCTCACCCCTTTTTGTCCAATCATGGAAGAATGTCTTCCCATTGCCTTTCTGGTCTACCCCTTCTTCTCTTTCCATGTGTGAGTACCAATCTTCAACAATTGATCCATTTTTCCATTGAAATTATGGTAAAAGAATTCATTCACTGATGTTTATTATGAATTGTCTAACCAGAAGACTTGATGAGTTCAAGCCACAGTTAAAATTTAGCTTAGTGGTCACGCTTAGTGGTATTTTAAGTAGTGAGGGAGAAGGAGTACTTTTAACCCCCATGTCTAGGAGACGTATAGAACTATCTTGAGATATTAAGTTTTTCTATTTGTTTGTTTAATTTTAATTATATTGTAATGATTTTGAGCAGTCTGTTCTGCTCACTCACTAGCAACTGCCACTGCATGCTTGCTTCACTCTCTCAGCTTGTGCACTTTGGTTTAAGGGCTTACCTAAGTTACTGGTCGCTAGTTTCGACTAAAGCCTACAAGCCAAATTAGTATACTATGGCAGTGTTCAGTGAGTGTCTCAACCAATTTGTAACCACCATCATAATATATAGGCAAAAAAAACTCTTTTTGTATTTAAAATTCAATAAAGAATTTCAAAACTTGTATACTAAACAGTTGTAGTATTTATATATTAATCATAAGAGTATTCCTAAACGCAAATCATGCTTTATTATCAACAAAAGTGACATAACCTTGTCCATCTAACATATTTATGTTTTTCCCATTATTCATTCAAATCTTGTTGGTGGACCCTAAAATCTTGTTTGCTATCTCAAATAACAGGTCTAGTAGCTATATAAAATGCTTTTGTGTATCAAATTACCCTTACCAGGCCTTGGACAAACCATGCAGTAATTATGATTTTTTTATAGATTTGTATTAGTAATAATGTTTATTTAGTTTAAGATTTTATGAATTATATTTAGAAAATTAGCTAAAATCCAAAAAAAAACATGTGGGAAAAAATTATACCATTGCCTGTCTAGAAGGTGCCTTTAATTATCTATCTATAAAAAGATGTGATGACAGACATATTATTTTAGAAAGTTTAAATGAAAAATATAATGCAGTTATTTATTCTTTACTGATAAGAAATGAGTAAAACAAATAAAAAAAAACCTTTTTGTGCATCTTGTAATACCTGTATAACAAAAAATACATTAAAGTAGGTACATACTGACTGTAAAATCAATGACTAAAAATTTACCACTACCCACAATTAATCACTGATAAAATAAAGCATAGGTAATTTTTTCTTTAGTTGTAATATTAAATGTATACAACCAGCGGCAAGTTACTAGTATAAAATAAAGATTTCAATTCACTGGGTAAAGTTTAAAGTGTTTACATATAATTTATACATTCAGCACTAGAAAAACTCAAAATGTACAACATATCAAAAAATTGCACGACTTACCTTTTTCCGATTAGCCATTATGAATAAAATACACTGCATTTTTCACAAAAATAACCATTGGACGGACAACCATAAAAAAATGATTGTAAAAGTGATATTTGTCATCATCATCATCCGAGCGTTAAATCCTGGTTGCGTTCGGAGCAATCACTTCGACGCCCGGGGTCCGCTTTCCTACTTTTTCTTCTCTACTTCGCACGATCTTCGGCATCCCTTGTGTTGAGACCGTTGGTACGCATGTCATACCTCACAACGTCAAGCCAGCATTTCTTGGGCCTACCCCTTCGACCGGGACCTGGCGGAAAAGTGATATTTGTGTTCGGTTACAATTTTTTTTTGTGTGACCAGACAATATTTGCATTTTGAAATTTTTGACAGTTGGGGGACATTCTTTACCAAAACCTGGTAATAACATCCCAAAATCTATGTGGAAAACGCTCAATCCGTAGCCTGGTTAAGGGTTAATATCATGCCACTCTCAGTCAAAGTGCAGCCCAAGCCACTAATAGTTTGTCACATTTTCATTTTTTCTGGATTTTGATATCTTACTTCAATTCCTGTACTTTACCATTTGTAGATTCTAAGTCTACTTAAGTATTGACATTACTTAAGTAGAGTTCTTGTCAAATTTTTATCAGTAGTAAGGCAAATGAATGGGTAATGCTCATATTAGGTGGGTCAACAGAATTGAGTCGATTTGTTTTGAAAAGCACAGCACTGCAAGAACTCAAGAGTATTAAATGGCATTGAATGATTCAATTTTGTGTTTATATAGATTACTTTGGACTTTGGATGATTCATTCAGATTTAAAGAAGGAAATTAACCATCTAATAATATTGGCTTGACATATAGTGTCACAGATGGCATTAGTTAATACATGTAGAACTAGATGGCACTGGCCAATAATTATACATGCTATCGTATACCACACATTTCATAACTAACCTTTTTGTATTTTACTAATTGTTCAGATCAATAAACCAAGCAGCAGCAATTGAGATATGAGTGTTTCATTTAGGTAATAGTGCAACTTAGGTCATCTACTACAGATAGAAAGTTTCATCTGTCTACTCTGCTGTTTATTGTTTGTATTGTTTAATTATTTACATACAACTAAACTAAAAAAATACTTCTTAATCAACTGCTATAGATATGTGACATGCTCTTAGTAATGGTAAACTCGTAAAGGGTACCAATATGTGAAGTCTGTCCTGGATTAGTATGATGAACACCATTTGTTATCCTGAAACAAAAATGTGTGAGCCCAGCACTGGTTAATAGTACTGAAATTGCTGAAATTTTCCAAGTAACCAAGCTATAGTTAATCTTTAATCCATCCCTTAAGGTGGGTACTACTGAGTACTGAGAGGTGTTACTGGGTGTAATGTACCATTCACAGCATATTATGTTACACCGTATCCTAAATTAAGTGTAAATCTTGCATGCTCATACTTGTTTCTGTCTTGACTGCACAAATGCTCTCTTTGTAACATGTTAACATTATGTGCTGTAGCGCCGGTCAATATCCACCTTAACATAACTTGGTGAATAGCTTTACTGATTTTTTCAGGTCCAAATGCACCCGTACTGGGATGGGCTGGGGAGAGTGGGGTATATGCTGCCCTGCCCGCGCTGGTGCTGGTGATTACAGCTGTCGGGTTGCTGTTTGGATGCACATGGTGTTATAGGCATAAAGATTGCAAGGTAACATAGATATAATGATATACCTTAAAGAACAACTTGAATATAATTGGCAGGCACAATAACAATAAATATACATACATTACCCTTGTCTTGTGGCTGGTTGCTTTATCTGATTATTTGATTTTGACAAATGAATCAATAAAAAATTTATATTACTTCTATGGATTATGTCAAATTTTAACCATAGTAAGTTAAATGAATGGTGACATATAGCAATAGGCCATATAAGAACTGTTCTTAGCCACACCTGCCTTAGAACATCTCTGATTACCTATTATGGGTCACCTATAAGAGAGAGATGTTAAGACTTAGTGAACTCTGTATTTTGTTCTGCCACACAGGCTCTTTTGAAAACTAGTTTGGGTACTAGAGTCAGCTTTGTAGGGTCCTATAAAATTGTCCATGCATTGATAAATAAAATCTTCTGTTTCCTGTACTTGTAAATTAAATTTCATGTCATATATTGTTACAAATTAAGAGACAGACACCATACACCAGGGATTCCCAAACTATTTTAGGCAGGAGACCCCTTTTAAAACAAACTTGAAGGAATGAACTTTAAAAATCCTATCTCTACTTTTTTTTCGTATTAATACAAAATATTTACCAATTTAAAAATGTTGTAGTTGATTAACGAGTAAACTCCGCATCATTTGTTCATCAAAATTTAACAAAATAAATAGCCTTATAAGTCAAAAGTAATTAATATAAATTACGTAAAAATACTTACATAGGTTGGTAATTACTTTTTTGAAAAAACACATGTATATGTTACACAATTTATACGTACCGTATTTTGAAAGTTTGAAATAAGAATTTGTGTTAATTAATAGGGCCAGATTTTTAAAACCTCATTGACCCGTAAAATCAGTTCTCTGTTATGTTGAATTCTTTGGGGTCGATATCGACCACTTTGGGAATGCCTGTCATACACTATTCGAAAATAAATATACTTTAAGTTGCATATAATGCTGTAAACAATAGTAAAAGAAAATTATTTACTTTTGTAAGACATACATTTTGTTACACGTTTCCCATTGGGGAAGTCAGACACTATGTGCCTGCACCTTTTATGATCCTGAAAAATACTAGTTGCTTTATAATCTTTTATTAATCTCTGCAATTATTTTAGTAAGATATGTGTTTTACAAATGTTTACTTATTCAAGTATTAAAAAAACAATTCTTTATTTAATATTGCTTGTTATTTAATTGAAATAAAATCTCTGTAAATTGGTTAACTATTTAAAAACGTTATTTTAACTAGATTATCATTCATTTAAATAATAATTATACAACATACTTTGTTATTAACTCATCATAATTATGTTATGTATTTATGATATAACTCTTCTGTATTAATATAATTTAGTATATCTAGTTGAATCTTGAAAGTGTTGGTAATAATTTCAATTATGTTATGATAACATACATTGAAGTTATGAATTAATTTATTTAGTCCATTCTGATATAAAAGTGTGACAGTATTTTTTCCTTCTACACTGATTTGCAGTTAAACCAATTTTTGTGAAATTTGACTGAGACATATTTTGGAGACTAAAGGTAAATCTTATACTAATATATAAAGCGAAGAGTTCGTTGGTGTGTTTTATTGAACGCGCTTACAGGTACTATAGGTCTGATTTGAAAAATTATTTCAGTGTTAGAGAGCCCATTTATCCAGGAAGGCTTTATATCATCACGCTAAGAGCAATAGGAGCGGAGCACCAACGAATAATGTTTGATAATCGGGGTGTTTTCAAAACAAATTCCACATAGACGACGTTGCAGGCACAGCTAGTATATATGTTGTTTCGTCCTAGATAATGTAAATTCTACAGGAGGTAGTTTCAAAAGTTCGTCACCGTTAGAGCTAAACTAGCAGGTTATAAAACAAACAATTTTATTTTGAGTGCCGACATTTGCTAGAAGTTAAATATAAAATGCATCGTATAATTATTTATTATTCAGTTAGTGATTTCAAGATCGACAAGTTGTTGAAATCCGAACCGCTATTTATTGACAAAAATTAGCATTGACAGGTTGCATGGCGATGTGCCGCCAAGGCGAGGCTTTCCATTTTAAACACGAAAATGAATCGACTTTGTTAGCATTGTTCATATCTGGGTGGCTTGACTCCACATGCTGTGAGAAAGCCTTAAAAAATGTATCATATTTCATTTCTGCATTTTATTCTTCATTCACACTACGGCAGCGATCAGTGAAGCGAACAGCGCGAGTATGTAAATGCAACTCATTTGAACATTTGATACTCGCGCTGTCCATAACCCTCACCACATTCCTGCTTCCTGTCGTCGAAGGTACCGCAACCATTTTTACAAAAAATAGAACCCATCTAAAACGGTCTTTTAATTATCATGTCTTTTCTTATTGACTTTTTTTTATTTAATTGAATTGGCGATGTATTCGAAGTTATGAAAAAGGCGTCGTCCTCTAACCTTTGAACAAGCTTTTACGGGTTGGTTTGAACGTGATCCCTAGAGTACTTTCTGTGTCCAGATTAATTCTGATTCAATATGTTCAGGATTCCGTAGTTAAATCATTAAGACAGTGGATCACTGTCACTCCCACGTAGCCTTTGCGTAAATTACATACACTGGCATCTAGCTAAAATACATCAGTCATCAGTTTTTGGGTTGAGTTTTATGAAATAAGTGTATAGAATTTATTACTGTTTTTAATGCTAGCTAGCTTGCACACTTTGTAATTACGAAGAATCAATATTAGTGTCAACTTCTGTACACAGTAAAAGTAGCCCAATACCCTTGCGATCTATCTTATATATATTTAAGTGCTTGAATTTTGCTGCCTATTTTCTTCTAAGGTGAAACTTAGTTGTTTTATAATTTTTACAGACTTGAAGGAAGCCCTTTTATGGCTTGAATTATCGTAACCCATCTCTTCTCGAGTTAGTATGAATCATGAATAATTTAATGAAGTTATTTCTTGCACTATTCCTTAATTTTACCGACCTAAGAGTATATGAAGCAAATGGAAAATTTAATATAATCAATTTTGGCGTTTTTGTGGTAATAACACTCATTTCAGAATCGATTCAAGTATACGAAACCAACTTAGTAGAAGCTCCTTTTTAAAATATGCGTGATGTTGTCAGAGCCTCAGGTCCCGTGTGCATGCGTCAGTTAATAAATGTTGCATTTGTGGGTCTAATCAGCGGACGGGTGCGGTCGACGCCCCCGGCACGCCCTCGCCGTTACAATATAGGACCTATTGTCAGCTCACCAATAGTTTTGTTTGGACAAATGTTTGACCAATACCGGTATAATATTACGGTGATGGGCAGGGCTGTTACTGAGTATTTAATTATTATATAAGTATAATGATTGCTTCTGTAATTCCTAGATTAAAAGCTTTGGATGTACATATTTTGAAAATTACGAGAACACATTGTATATTGCCAGGCATAAAAGTGTATTAGTATATTATGATTATGACATAAACAGTATTAAAAGAACAATTATAGGGGTGTAAACTTGTCTAATTTGTTTTATATCATATTAATTTATAAAACGTTTTTGTATATATTTATAAAGTAAATTCCAGTTTTTAAGTGAGATTTCAAAAGGTCAGCGTATTATCGAGGTAATCTGGATAGGGCCACCAACATTTAATATTTTATTTGTCGTGACGGCTCTAACTTCGCAATTGCGAGCAATGAGGCGGGGAGCCTTGGTATCGGTATACTGACTTCAATTTACACGATGAAGTCCGTAGTGGCTTCCTTCGAATTAGAAGTCAATAGCTGAATCAATGTAAATCAGCTTTAACAGAGTGATAACTGACAGAATGCGTTTTTAGATCGATTTCTCAACACTTTTTACAGTAGTTATACACACTTTATTGCGGTGAAAAAAATATATGTCAATCTTGATCATATTTCTGACGTAAACTTTGTACTCGGAACGCATTTGCGATAAATTTTCTCGATAGAAAATAATTGCAAAGTAACCTCTAAACGAGTTATTCACTTTTGGTTATTGTTATTACTGTTAATCGTACATCGCTAAAATAAATAACAGTAACATATTATATTATAACAAATTCAATTATAGAGTTTTATTCGGTTACTTAACTTAATTTGGAAGTAATTAATTATTTTATTAAAAATGACTGCAAAAATCCCGCCTGCCGGTCCCAATGTATGGAATTTATCATTCCGCAGGACGGCTTCGTGCTTAACGGTCATGTCGCTTTTTGTAGCTCCGCTGCTAAAAAGTAATTTTAAATAAATGAAGGAGCAATAATAACGAGAATTTTGACGCGGTCGCGCTGTACTTATTTGGCGTACTAGTTTCACTTGATCTAGAAGATTT
Source organism: Dendrolimus punctatus (assembly GCA_012273795.1). Classification (NCBI taxonomy): domain Eukaryota; kingdom Metazoa; phylum Arthropoda; class Insecta; order Lepidoptera; family Lasiocampidae; genus Dendrolimus; species Dendrolimus punctatus. The sequence goes on from CM022539.1 coordinate 17,533,396, forward strand.
TTTTATTTTTATATGAAAGTTGATAAAATGCTCTGTTTCTCTTCCTAAATAATTTTATAAAATGCAAGAAAATACTTTTCTAAATTTTTATATTTCATTTCATCTGGACTTTTATACTATTGACAATAAAACGTATTTAAATCAATCTTACTGGTAAAATAAAAATTCGAAAGCGCCATCTATGTTTCTCAATAGAAAATTACGTTGACACGTGGATAGTTAGAAATTATATTAAGATTCAAGTTCAAGTTGAGTGCTCGCTCCATTTTCCTTTTCTAACTATTTTTTATTTATTTAGCCCTATTATGTTTTTAACACGCTTTTATTAGCTTCACCTGTATGTATGTTTGTAACCGACCCCTTTGAGCTCGATTTTGTCCTACTTTGAACGATCAGTTTTAATTCAAACTTTGCACACCTGTCAAAGGTCGATGACAATGCAAATATATAGTACCATGGAGCTGATCTGATGATGGAGTCGGAAGGTGGCCATAGGAGCTCCTGTAATAAACAAGATAGACCTTTCGTGTTTGGGCTCATATGTTTATATCGCGTAACAATGCAATAATATGGTACCATGGAACTGATCTGATCATGGAGTCGGAAGGTGGCCATAGGAACTCCTGTACTAAACAAGATAGACCCTTCGTGTTTGGGCTCATATGTTTATATCGCGTAACAATGCAATAATATGGTACCATGAAGCTGATCTGATCATGGAGTCGGAAGGTGGCCATAGGAACTCCTGTACTAAACAAGATAGACTCGTCGTGTTTGGGCTCGTTTTACTTGTCTTAGCTAGCACTCTGCTGCTACATGATATGATGGATCTCAAAAGATTGTTTTAAAAACATTAAAAAAAAACAACTAAAAAATGAAAAATAAATAATAGTTTAAAAAAAAGCGCTTTTTAAGATATTAAAGAAGACGAAAAAGCGCTTTGAATACACCCCTCGCTTTTTTTTAAGACTCCATTCATCAGAAACCAAAAGTATTAAATTTTATTATCTGTTTTTTAGTTGGATTTTTTATGAAAGCGTGTTTTTTTAGTTTTTTTGAAACTATTATTTATATCTATTATTATTTACTTTATAGTTCTTATCTATACAGATAAATAAAAGTGAAGTGCCTGTTTGAAATCCCAAAATAAAATCTAAAAAAATCGGACCAGGCGATTCCGAAAATGCTATTTATAGAATTTTTGCCTGTCTGTGTGTCTGGATGTTCCGGCTAATCTCTGACACAGCTGGATCGATTTTGACGTAATTTTCATTGGCAGATAGCTGATGTTATAAGAAGTAACTTAGGCTACGTTTTTAGAGTTCCACGAAAAAAATTCCACAAGTATATTTGTCTCACTGTTTGTTATCCTTTTATGGAAAGACTATTGAACCGATTTGGCTGAAACTGGGTATATATGTTATGTTAATACCGAGGGTGGCCAAGAACTACTTTTTATCCCGAAAAATGAGATAGTTTCCGAGATGAAAATATATTTGGCCGAACGGGTCTAAATGATCAAACGGCTGAATGGCCCAAATGGTCGAATTGATCGAAATGACTGAAATAGCTGAAATGACTGAAATGGCTGGAATGGCCCAAATGACCGAAATGGCTGAAATGACTTAAATGGCCGAATGGGTCTAAATGATCAAACGGCCGAATGGCCCAAATGGTCGAAATGACTAAAATGACCCAAATTTCTGAAATGACTGTAATGGCTGATATAGCCCAAATGGCTGAAATGGCCCAAATGGCAGAAATGGCTGCAATGACTAAAATGGTTGAAATGGCCCACGGGGCCGAAATGTCTGAAATGACTGAAATGGCTGATATGGCCCAGATGGCCGAAATAACCGAAATGACTGAAATGGCCGAACGGGTCTAAATGATCAAACGGCTGAATGGCCCAAATGGTCGATTTGACCGAAATGACTGAAATGGCCGAAATGGTCGGAATAGCTGAAATGGTCGAAATGGCTGAAATGACCCAAATGGCCAAATGGTCGAAACGACCGAAATGGCTCAAATGGCCGAAATGGCTGAAATGACAAAAATTTTTGATATGGCTGAAATGGCTGATATGGCCAAAATGGCTAAAATGAGTGAAATGGCCGAAACGACCGAAATGACTGAAATGGCCCAGATGGCCGAAATAACCGAAATGGCTGAAATGACTGAAATGGCCGAACGGGTCGAAATGATCAAACGGCTGAATGGCCCAAATGGTCGAATTGACCGAAATGGCTGAAATGACTGAAATGGCCGAAATGGTCGGAATAGCTGAAATGGTCGAAATGGCTGAAATGACCCAAATGGCAAAATGGTCGAAATGACTCAAATGGACGAAATGGCTGAAATGACTAAAATTTCTGATATGGCCCAAATAGCTGAATGACTGAAATGGTCGAAATGGCCGGAATAGCTGAAATGGTCCAAATGGCGGAAATAGCTGAAATGACTCAAATGGCCCAAATGTCCCAAATGGCCGAAATGGATGAAATGATTAAAATGGCTGAAATGGCCCAAATATCCCAAATGGGCGAAATGGCTGAAATGGTCCAAATGGCTGTAATGGCCCAAATGGCTGAAATGGCCCAAAAGGCTAAAATGGCCCAAATGGCTAAAATGGCCCAAATGGCCGAAATGGCCCAAATGCCCTAAATGAACGAAAAGGCTTAAATGGCTGAAATGACCGATGGCTAAAATGGCTGCAATGGCCCAAATGGCTGAAATGATTAAAATGGCTGAAATGGCCCAAATGGCTGAAGTGGCCCAAATGGCTGAAATGGCCCAAAAGGCTAAAATGGCCCAAATGGCTAACATGGCCCAAATGGCCGAAATGGCCCAAATGGGCGAAATGGCCCAAATGCCCTAAATGAACGAAAAGGCTTAAATGGCTGAAATGACCGAAAAGGCTAAAATGGCTGAAATGACCGATGGCTAAAATGGCTGCAATGGCCCAAATGGCTGAAATGATTAAAATGGCTGAAATGGCCCAAATGGCTGAAGTGGCCCAAATGGCTGAAATGGCCCAAAAGGCTAAAATGGCCCAAATGGCTAACATGGCCCAAATGGCCGAAATGGCCCAAATGGCCGAAATGGCCCAAATGCCCTAAATGAACGAAAAGGCTTAAATGGCTGAAATGACCGAAAAGGCTAAAATGGCTGAAATGACCGAAATGCCTGAAATGACTGAAATGGCCGAAATGACCGAAATGGGTGAAATGGGCAAAATGACTGAAATTGCCCAAATGGCCGAAATGACTGAAATGGCCCAAATGGCTGAAATAGCTGAATTGAGTGAATTGGCCCAAATGACTGAAATGGCCCAAATGGCTGAAATAGCCCGAATAGCCGAAATGACCGAAATGGCCCAAATGGCCGAAATGGCTGTAATGGCATAAATGGCTGTAATGGTATAAATGACTAAAATGACTGATATGGCCCAAATGGGTGAAATTATTGAAATGGCCCAAATGGCCGAAATGACCGAAATGGCCAAAAACACGAAAATGGTTGAAATGACTGAAATGGCCGAAATGACTGAAATGGCCCTAATGGCTGAAATGACTGAAATGGCCGAAATGACTGAAATGGCTGAAATTACTGAAATAGCCCAAATGGCCGTAATGGTCGAAATGGCTGAAATTACTGATATAGCCCAAATGGCCCTAATGGCCGAAATGACTGAAATGGCCGAAATGGCCCAAATGGTCCTAATGGCCCAAATGGTCCTAATGGCCGAAATGGCTGAAATGGCCGAAATGGCTGAAATGACTGAAATGGCCCAAATGACTGAAATGGCCCAAATGGCTGAAATGGCCCAAATGGCCGAAATGGCCCAAATGGCAGAAATGGCCAAACTGACTAAAATGGTTGAATTGGCCAAAATGGCTGAAATGGCTTTAATGGTCCAAATGGCTGAAATGGCTAAAATGACTGAAATGGCCCAAATTTCAGCAAATCGTTCCCGTAGTTGTTCCGTGAAAACGGAACAAACAGACAGACAGTTTCTTTCGCATTTATAATATTAATAGGGAAGGGCTAATATGAATTCATTGTTATTCCATAATACAATGAAATAATTTTAATAAAATTTACCTATCTAAAAACTAATATCATTAAAATATTTTTTACTGTATCAAATTTAGTTAGAAAAAGTGAAAAAAAGAACAAATTTAATGGGGATCGAGTCCTATACCTCCTCACCACCAGAGTATTAGAATACCATTAGGCTAAACATGTTTAATATTACATGTCGAATTTTCAATACGTATTATCCATGTGAACTCCTCTCACTTTAGGATGTTTTGTCTCGCTTCCTCTTGTTCTCAGCCGCAAGAATAGTGTGATATCGGTGCCGTGGACGTTAGCTACGTACCTACTTATGTTATGTAGCGCATGTTCGGTGATATACAATATTTTACCACACGCACGCACGCCTTAAACTGGCGCTGTCCCATCGAAGTAAACATTGGTTGCGCGGGGGTAAACTATGTGAAACACCGATTTGAATTAGGAATATAAAGGCTCTTAAAGTTCGATGGTTATTTCAAGAACTGGTACCAATCCGCCTTGGACAAGCGTGGCGGGCATACTGTCCGTTCCTCTATAAAGGGAGACCCGAGCACAGCAGTGGGACATTTATGGGCTGTTATTATATTATATAACCAAATTAAATAAACATTAGATACGTAAGTATGAGTGTAGTGTATTATTACAATTTGGGCCACCTGCAAACAAAGCACATTTATTACCCGCCGGCGTCGTTTGAGCTAAGATTGCGTTTTTATGAGCGTCTACTTTTGTTTACTTTATGTTTAAAATTTGTAATTAGTAAAACATCCTATTGTGTATTGTAATCCTTTATACTAGTCATTAGCCAAGTGATTCTTGGAAATTTTTGTTACGCGGTCGAGAATTGTGTCGAGATATATTGTATAGTTTAGTATAAATCAATGCCCGAACGGAGTGGTGAGGCAGTCAAGCGATAATCGCAAGCGAGGCAAGACGTGTGTTCATTCAATAAATCTATACAGTGACGGACTTTGCGCGTGTTATTGAATCGTGCACTACGTTTGTACTGGTTATGTCCAGTTAAATTTGTACCTGTGTTATATTTGTTTGTATAGTTCTAATAAATTCTATAGTCATTCCAATGGCATTTTAATTTTAATAGTTCGAGTCCTGTATCTCGTAACAGTATATTTAATAAAACTACGTTTTAACGGTTTTAAGCGCGGTAATTTATTTTATTTAGGTTTATCCGACGTTTCGGCCGCTTTTCAGTTGCCGTGGTCACGGCAACTGAATAACGTCGGATAAACCTAAATAAAATAAATTACCGCGCTTAAAACCGTTAAAACGTAGTTTTATTATGTGTACAAGTCGCGAAAACTTAAGAAAATATAACAGTATATTTACTTAAATTATTTAAAAAATCAGTCTTAATCATGAAATGACAGCCAATTCGAATAATTGAATCTCCACTACATTATAAACTAGTGGAATATGTAACGATAAAGTGCTACGTCATTCATTTTTGTACAACTGCAAGCCCTACATCTTACTGTCTTTTTAAACTAGCAAAAATTCGGGGTCTTTGCTCTTAATGAGTGTCGCAATATCGCGTTACTAAATTCACGAATAACAAGTGGTCTCTGAAAAGGGTATCAAGTTCTTTTCGGAAGGATGGCGTCCATTTTAGTGCTTAAAAGGTTTTGTCCGTATTGTCGGCTTTTATTTGGAAAATTCTATTATTCTTTTTATCATCAATCGTAACCCTGTATTTTTTATGTAACTAGTAAGAAATCGTAGGATTATGAAATAATAAATACTTTCAATAGAATCAATAGAGAATATTCGATTATTCTTTTTATTTGTAATCAATTATTTCCTTCTTCAATTAATAGCCGCAATAACATCTAAGATCAAAAAAAAAAAATGTAAAAGCATATCCCTCGTTTACATTAATCATAATTCCACGGCAGCAAGCAAGACAGTGGCGAGGGAAGTAGGCAGTGTGAGTAACAAATGTTCAAGTAAGTTGCATTTGTATACTCGCCCTGCCCATTTCCCACATAACTTTCCTGTTCGCTGATGTGGAAGTGGACATAAGCAAACGTGGCATTAGACAATTGAATGTATACATTGGCGTCACGTTTCTATTATAGCACATGTTTTGATATAATTTTAAATTTTACCTCTTACCTATATGTTTTTCAGTAATTATAATCCGTAATTAAAATTCAAACAAATATAAATTAACGCTATTATATACCTATGTTATTACTCCACGGTAAAAATAAATAAAAGTAAACAGTCCTACCATAAAATAAAATTTAGGACCCGATTGCACTGAACCTACCGGGTCCAATTGCGAATCTAAACCATCCGGGTACCGACCTTCCATTCGAACACACAAAATATTCATCAAAATCGGTCCAGGGGCTTAGATCGAATTCAGTGACTTACACACTAACATTAGAATTTTATATATAAATATAACATTCCACCCACTTTAATATTATATAAAATAATTAGAGCTAGGCATGTTTGCAAGAGTTTCGTGCGCCGCTTCTTCTCTTCAAGCCTAACATGTTGCGAAGCGGTGGTAAATTAGATTAGGCTCCCATAGAATAAATAATAACCTTAAACAAAATTTAAACTAAACTAAAAAAATTAAAATGAACAAGTTGGCGGTAGGCTAAATAAAACTTTAACAATATTCGTTGACACTTGACATCTTTGTCTTCCGTGATCACGGCCACTGAAAAGTGGCCGAAACGTCGGAATAACTAAAATGTAATAAATTACCGCGCTTAAAACCGTTAAAACGCTGTATACTAGTCGCGAAAACTCAAGAAAATATTATAAAAGACATTTGATAAATATTAGATTTCATACATATTCTATGCATACTGTATGCAGAATAATCCCGCTCCGTTCACTTAATTTTCAGTTGGGTGTCCTGCGGGCTTTTGACCTTGGCTTCTCTTACATTCGAGATCATATTATGTTCCCCAAAAAATGAACACGTTCACTAATAACCTATTGGTAACGACAGGATACTCTTCTTTCATCTCTACATGAACCTGATTTATCCACTTTGCGTAGGTTGTATTATGACGTCACCAAAGACCTAACTGTTACTTCAATGACGTAATCGTATCATTAGCGACGTGTCAAGGAGATTTCTTCACCTTGACAGCTTTTCGGGTGATCGTATACGAGTAAAGCACGCGAGCGGTGAGATAAGTGGATAACGAAGCGTGTGAACACGGGAACCGGTTTTGAACAGCAACGGACGCGGTAGTAAAGTATTTAACATTATTATAAATGCAAGTAAAGATGTCTAAAATTCTTTCGAGGCCTGGTCAACTCGGATATTGTAAAAGTCTTTTCATTTCCTACATTCTGAAAGTACGCTTGGAGTTGCCTGATCATGGGGATGAAAACAGTACATTTCGTCCGTGGGAAAAGATTTTCCCTGCTGTCAAAAAATTTAACAACCATAGATACGTGCGAATCGTCACCCAACTTTTTTTACAGCCACTGTTAAATCGCGGCATAAATTGTGATAAAAAAATATCCACATTTTTTAACATCATTTTAAACTTTTGGATTACTTTTCACTAAATTATTATTGAATTTACATACATTTGAGCTAAATATTTACTGTCATCCATGCCAAAAAATACTGGTAAAAAATGCCACAAAAAATAATTACTTAACGATTAATATGCGACATCAATTAAATTTAAATTAAATTAAATGAGTTCCATCAGATTTAGATATGGATTTAACGCCCGATTTCATAAGAGAAGTAGTTGTTTCGTTTTGAGTACGCTTTTACAAAGTTATTACCGCCTGAAAATTGACAAAATGTATCTCTTAGAATTGAAGAAGTGAAGTTCACTGGAACGTAGTAAACCGATTCCCGATGGGGTATAATGTGAAAACTTACTTTCGATATTTATTCTGGGTGTTTGAGATCGAGCGTTGTGTTGTCCATTATATATATTACCTATAATACTCGTTCACAATTATATGATTAGTTTGTAGTGCCAATGTCAGCGATACCCAGTGGACATGCCAAGTATACCAACCAAGCAGACGAAGCGTTTCGCTTCTAAATTTTTAATAAGCTCCATTGAATTTGATTTTTCCTGAAACATGTAATTTGGATATCTTGCAAGTGACGTCTGAATAGGTGCATTCCACGTAAGCGTGGTCTATCCTAGACTACACTATCAATCTGATCAGTGACGACGGTCATACGTGATCCTGTATGTAAATACATGCGTGTCTATCCGTCATTTCCTATAAAATTCTATCTACGTTTGTGAGATTTTCTCGGCTACTTAATAGCCGACAAACAGTCTGCTGCGCAGTAGTAGTAGTAAACTATTAGTTTGTTGTTACAAATGTATTTTTTTTGTCTAAATATTATGCTGATATTAGACGAGTCAAATATATAAAATCAATATAGTAAAACTACTTTTTAACGGGTTTTAAGCGCCGTTTTTTATATGATTTTTATTCCGACATAACGACTACTTCAGTATTCGTGATCACGGAAGACAAAGATGGCAATGAGTAATTTTAATCTTTTTATTTAGCCTATTTAAGAACATCTATATATATATATATATAAATCAATTGCTGTTCGTTAGTCTCGCTAAAACTCGAGAACGACTGGACTGATTTGCCCAATTTTGATTTTGAAGGTTTAAAAGGTGAGTAAATATGTTTTTTTTTTAATTTCGTGGCTGCAATGCACGTACCACTGATTTTGCCAATGACAGGGTATGAAGAGGCAGGTGAAAATAAAAAAATATAATAGTGGAGAAAAAGAAATTCGCATCCCCTTAGAAACTATTCGTACCTGTCATACATTTGATGTTCGTCCCGTCGTTTAGAAACCAATTAAATTTAAAAGTCGTTCAGAAATCAAATTAAGTTTAAAAGTAAAGTTGTTTTTCTATTATTTGGTTTTCAGACAAAACCATTTGAACTAGTGGTTTAACAAAACAAAAGAGTAGTGTAATGTGCTTGCTATTAATAAAGAACACATGAACAAAGTGTCTTCGCTTTAAGAGACAATAAGAAAAGTGTTAATGGACACTTTCTTAGTAATAATACTTTTAGTTAATTTAGGTTATATTTAAATTACTTATTAATCTTGTTAGGTTAGATGGTAATATTAATAAGGTATTGCTTATTAAATACCTTATTTATAGAAAAAAAAAAATTATTTGGTTTTGAATGTCAAACGTTTGATGTTTATTCCGTCGTTCAGAAATCAACGTTTTTTATTTATTGATTCTGAGGCGGTATACGATGTTTGCCGGGTCAGCTAGTAAGTACTAAATAGAATCATTTTGGTTGAAAGGCACAGAAGTGCAAGGACACTGGTAATCGATGATGTTGAATGATTAAAGCTTATGTTTATATAAGTTTGGTTAATTTATCTTAGATCGGCTTTGTATATTCTTTTATGTTCAATTTTTGCAGTATACGAAAGATATGAATATAGATATTTGTCACTATTACTGCCATGACCAATGTACGAGGTCGAGGCCATCTGAGTATTCAATTCTGAAGGTTCTGGTTCAATTCCTTCAACTAAATTAATAACGCTATTCGTCCAAAATCACGTGCAGACGAAGTCACGGGTACTCATTATAAGTAGATGTTATAAACAAGAGTGCCCGCTAGGTGGTAGAGTATTTCCCCGTGTGGATAGTTACCACCCTGGTCTGGTCTAGGTTATCCCATAAGAATCTTGAGTTGAGTTCCGGCATTCATGGCATGTTGGTAGCACCTTTGGGGTAACAAATGTCCATAGACAATGCTAACCGCTTTCCATCAGTTTAGCTATAAAAAAATAGAGAGCGCGTGCAGATAATTTGACAAATATTCTTGATAACGCAAGTCGTACATTTTCCACGGCTATCTGGCATTATAGTTAATATACTATACAGTTTATGTAAACAAGTATGATTATAGCAACTTCCCACTTTCACGGATATGATAGACGCCGGTGAAAAAAATGCGAAAGTCGGGGATGGGTTATTGCCATTTCTTTAATCGCAGTTTTATATATCGTGAGTTTTTGTTTTAACACCACGATTTGAAGATTATAAGAAATAGGTAATTCGATGTACTGACTCTATAACAGTTGGATCTGTGCATAACCTGATGGTCTTTTAGACTGAAGTCAGGTTTTAGAAGACAAGGACAAAAAAAAAATTAAGCGGCTCCATAATCTTACGTGTTCATTTAAAAGAATTTTTTGAATATTTATAGAAAACACCATAAACGATAAATTGTGTTATATAATAACCTAATATGATAATGTTGTCGAATTGATTTCCTTTGACGTTAATATGATCTAAGAACTTAACACACATGAAATGCATTTTATTAATATTGGTGTGTCAATATTAATAAAATGCATTTCATGTGTCAAGTCAATTTTGGCTTGGAGTAATTGACGAATTGTGGTGTAAAAAATATATTTACGGACTTCACTGCTTAGATGATATTATTTTAAATTGCTGGAAATAAGTAATGGAATAATGATTCTATGATATGGCGGAGACGGTAGAGAAACTTTATTATATTTTACTAGCGGCCACCCGTGTCTTGATCTGTGTTTGTTCTAAAAAATCGTCGTTTACCTACCTTCGGGATGAGAACTTTGCGAAGACTTATTCGCGTCGACCTACGCATGTGTCCCATCCGCACTGCGCGCCGCCGGACACATTTGTTACATTTTAGTCAGTTTAAATTATCTTTTTAAATGCTAGTTTTTATGATGTGTTAGCTATATTACTTTAGTTTTATCAAAATCTGTTCTACAGTTTTTGCGTGAAATCATAACAAACACAGGCTTTGTTGATAAAATCTGTTGTTATACCTTGAAATAGACTATTAAATACAGCGAGCTACATATCGTAGGAGTGTCGCGCATGGGGATCCCAGAGAAACGTGCTTTCGACCTTTGTCTTCGTTTCGCATCGTAGTGGGCGAAATGCTGCGCAACAACAAAAGATAGCAAGTAGTGGCCTCCTTCTGCGAGGACATCATGTCTGGAAGGAGGCGACCGAAAGGCAGAGCGAGGAGGATAAGCGAATGAATCTGTCGCAGACGCTCACCTCCTCCCATTGACTTAGTGGAATTCGACGTGGGGGTACCCGAATGTGACGGGTTGCGTCGAGGTGTCGCGGCGAATTATCTAAGTGAGGTCTCATGGCACTCCACAAGAACACGGAGGGACACTGGTAGGTTAAGTGGAGAGTCCTGCGGCTGGCACCTCAAAAAAAGACCCTATTAGATGTGATCAATCCAGAATTAGGCATTATTGTTAGTCATACCATCCGGATAGGTCTACTGGCAATTACTCACCCGTCCCGGCATTTGGCACTCACCTATGCGTCTATTCTACGCGGTGACCGGCGACTCGGATACATACTCGCCATGTGCATATAATGTAAATAAGATATGTGCATATTAGTCATTTCATTGTTAGGTTTATTTCTAGATTAACGACTTCATCTAAAGGTTGCCTTGACGTGTGGAATTTGGCAGTTTCAGATTTAACGACCGAATAGCTTTCAACAAAATTGTAACTAATGATTTGATTTCAAATAGGTAGTTTATGAAGTGCAAATATGCGTTTGTGAAAACGAAATTTAAAGGTTTCTCTGTTATTAGTAATATAACATCTCTAAACGAATATTCAAATCAAATAATTTATTGTACAAGAACATGGTGTAGTATAGAATAAATGGTATAAAGACATTGTTACAAAGATCGATATGTTTCTGGCCTGTTCGGAATACCATTACGTTTTAATTATAAATATATTTATATATAAATCAATTGCCGTTCGTTAGTCTCGCTAAAACTCGAGAACGGCTGGATTGATTTGCTAATTTTGGTTTAGAATCATTTGTGGAAGTCCTGGGAAGGTTTAAAAGGTGAGTAAATATGAAAAATATGCTATTCCTATCTGTCAAACATTTGGTGTTCGTCCCGTGATTTAGAAACCAATTCAATTTAAAAGTGAAGTTTTTTTTTGTTTTGAATGTCAAACGTTTGATGTTCGTCCTGTCGTTCAGAAAACAAATTAAATTTAAAAGAATACTTTTGAGATGGTACGAAGTTTGCCGGGTCAGCTATTTATTTTATATAATATTATTAACATAAATTATGACACGTGTAGCAAAATACTTTAAGTCCTCGTGCCTCGCTTGATAAATTATATTCTCAAAAATTCGAAAATGGCTAATAAATTCGTTTATATAAGAATCTGTAGAGCGATTCTTATCGCCTTTACATGAAAATGTACCTATTATGACTATATTCTAAGCATTATCAAGCAGCGAATGTACCTATAATTGAAATATTTCGCGAAATTGTATATTTCCCAACACTCGAGTACAAATCACTCAACCCTATAACAAATAGTGTATGTATTCAGGTTGTAAGTGCTATAAAACGTTTATTCGAGCACTTAGGGTAATTAAAACTGTATAGTGCAATAACTATCAATTACGTTAGTGTGGTATTGGACAGTTTAATCAGTAGAAGGGGTAACAGGCAGAGGTAGATTTTAAAACTAGCAAAAATTGAGAAAAATGTTCTAGCTCAGTACCCTTTTGCAAACAATACATGCGATCATTGATATACAAGTTTTGTATATCAATGCATGCGATAAACGTAACGGCTGTGTTTGGCAGGAAATGGGCGATATTTTGTTAATTATATTTCGTTAAAATCAGCATCAAGACTCGGACTCCTTTGAGTGTTTTTCGCTATTTAGTATAGTTTAGGATTTGGTCATGAAGGCCCACTAGAAAAATTCACTCTGTAAACATCAGTATTTGTTAGTGTATACAGAGTGGTACTATACACTGCCCTTTGTTCAACATTTACTGTACTTAGTTTTATTTTTGGTGAACAAATTGTTTCATTCTTTCATATTTCCTTGATGTTTAATTTTCTTAACTTAAAGTGTTCATTGTCTATCGAAAAGCTAGGTTTGAGATCTAACATAAAATTCGTGCGGTGTTGTTTTCCTTCTTAAAATGTCATAGATTTCATTTTCTATGATCATGATTATTGTGTACAAACCTTAACCTAATGACCGAAAGATAGATTTATAGATAGATCCAAAGATAACGGGTTATTCTTTTAACCAAAAACTAAATTAACATACGAAGGTTACACTGTCTAGGTCGCACAATTAAATGCTTATGATACATTGTCTTTGCAGTCACACAGGAATAAGTGTTCATTGAATTAAAAAGTTTTAATTGAAAGAAAAAATCATAACCGTAGATAGACAATATTTCATGTTCAAAGAAGGTAAATTAACTTTAATACACAAAACAGTAAAAGTTAAAATACATTTTACTCCTTATTAATATGAAGTAATTTCCTTCGTCGTCACTACTCCTTCCTTTTACGACACATCTTACACTTTCTAAAATTATGGAGGTCCGGGAAAGCGTGTGAACCTTCGGCAATATTAGATGTCTGTATTTTTAAACATGAATGAGAATTCAGTTTTAATAGGGTCATAGATGGAAAATATTCTAAATGAAAGAAACTGTTTTATACTTTGATTCACGTCTTTTCCGTCTAAGGTAGTGCAATAGTTCACTTTCTCGAAGGACCAAAAAACTGTAGTGTGTATACAGTTTTAGTTTACGAGGGTAGGGTAAAATGTAAGAAATACCAAACTAAACGAGCCCTGTAATGACACTGATTTTATTACTGTAAATATCCGAATATTAATGTGTTGTTAAGCATTAGGCCGTAGTTGTTTGTTTTTAAAATGCTAACTATTGTACATACTTTATACAGGCAGATTGACGAATTGAAAACATCGATAATGTCAATCTTGCAGCTTTTCTTACTATGATATCGTTCGCAGTCAGCGCATTAACACAGACTAATTCAACAACACATGATTAGAAAGAGATTTACTTTAGTCATTATGGCACGATGTATAAATTTTAGAAAATATTAGTAATCAATAATATTTTTCATTAGAAAGTGATATATTTTCTAATTGGACAGCGATAAAGCAACCTTACAGAATTACGTGACGCCGTTACAGCGATTATAATGGATTCGGTGCCCTAAAACTAAGGCGATTACCTACCAATTAGCTAAATGGATGCCCCGGTTTTAGTGAAATTGCGTTTATTTACGTAAAAATTGGTTTACCGCACCGTTTCTGGGTGGCGCGTGACAGAATTCACCAATGTATAGCTTGAGACCAATAGACCTTAATTAAAATTTGCAATACATTAACTCTATGATCGGCGTTTAAAATAGATTACTTTTTTAGAATAATACTATTAAGAGTTACGGGACTCGAATTAAAATGGCGTTGGAATTACTATAGAATTTATTAGAACTATACAAACAAGTATAACACAGGTACAAATATAACTGGACGCAACCAGTACAAACGTGATGCACGATCCAATAACACGCGCAAAGTCTGTCACTATATAGCTTATCGAATGTACACATGGCTTGCTCGTATCGTAATCGTCACTTACCTCCTTTTATCCTGAACTAATACAATATGTCTCGACACAAAAATATTCGACCGCATATCAATAGTTTCCACGAATCACACCTGGCTAATGCCTACCATAAAGCATTACATTACAATACACAATAAGCTGTTTTTCTAATTACGAATTTTAAACACAAAGTAAACAAAATAAGTCCTAAAGCGGGAAAGTAATAAAATGTTTTTCTGCAGACACGGGTGTGATTTTTTTTCCTTAGCCGGCATTTGGTCTTAACAATACTATGGATCTTTGAGAAATCATGTCTGTCAAGGTATAGATAACAATTATATAGTTTCGGAAGTTGTAACACTGTTTCGTGGAATCGTTTTTGTTGTTATGACTCTCCTCTTAGAAATCAACACAATGAATTAATGATGTTATCAAACATAACAACATTGATAGTGATGCCATTGTATTCTGAAGTTATTTATGTGAGCTCCTCGGGGAAATGGGTGTGGAAGTATGAATGAGTAGAGGTTGTTAACGTAATTAACAATAATGACGCTTGACACGAATTCTGACGGAGAAGAAAATTAACTAGTACTTAATTAAGAAAATGTGTGTATTTTGTTTAGAATAATCTGAAGAATTATTTGGTAAATTTCGGTTTAATGCTGAGGTAAATAAAACAGGTTCAGCGTGAACCAATCACAATTTATATTTTTTTCGCAATATTGTATGACAGTTCATAGACGACCTTTGTCCTAATTTCATCTATGTAGTGCCAATAGTCATTTCAGAGACGTTGACACTGACAGTGGGACTGGTCCACAAATTCCAAGTCGCTCAACGGGCTATGGAGCGAGCTATCAAAATTAGCAAGTTGAAGTGCCAATAGGCCGGTCACGTCTCTCGCAGGACCAATGGTCGATGGAGCTAACGAGTCCTGGAGTGTAGACCACGTCTCGGCAAACGTAGCGTAGCACGCCCGCCAGCTCGGTGGACTGACGACCTGCGCAAGGTCACCGGCAGGAGCTGCATCAGGGAGACGGCAGATATGTGGCGCGCACTTGGGGAGGCCTACGTCGAGCAGTGGACAGAGATTGGCTGAAGAAAGGAAGAAGTGCCAATAGTCTTCAAGTAAAGTGGCTGTTATATACGTTTTTTATTGAATGAGTTCGGGTAGACGGACCACCTGATAGAAAGCGGTTATTATCGCCTAATAAATATTTGTAACACCAAACCAATGACTTGGTACTCTCTAGAGGGAGACTGAACCTGGTCACTAATGTTGGAACATAGCTTAAACTTGTTATAGTGTCATACTCTAGACCAGGGGTGGTAGCCATCCCGACGAGCAAATACCCTCCCACCTTGACTGTGGGTTTATGGATCGCCTCTTACGACTTCCTCAGAGAATAGTATTTTTCTCTGGTCCTGCACTGTTAAAAAAACTAACGGATAAATATGAGGAAATTATAAAACATTCATTGTAAGGAATACAAAGACGCAAACCTGTATAAGTCATATAGTGTATATTTTCAGAATTTTTCTTAAACGATAGAAATAAAATTATAGTATATCGCCATTTATTTAACAAGTATCCGCAATTTAACTGTTATTTACCGAAGTTAATCTTTATACGTTAACTTTTCACTTTAATACTTTCTATTCGATGACACGATTTTCGATATTTCATCAGACAAGACAGCCAGATTTTTGTGTACATACCTTCGTAATTGAAATATATCGATATAGAAATCTAATTAATGTTAATCATCTAATGGTTATTACTCATCATTCTGATATCGTTAGTAATGACGGACTCGATAAGAAGATCTTTGCAAACTTGTAACTAATATTTCATGCTGGGGCTTCAGCGTTAAAGATTTAGGTTGTGGCCAATT
This sequence comes from Dendrolimus punctatus, assembly GCA_012273795.1. Classification (NCBI taxonomy): domain Eukaryota; kingdom Metazoa; phylum Arthropoda; class Insecta; order Lepidoptera; family Lasiocampidae; genus Dendrolimus; species Dendrolimus punctatus. The sequence continues at coordinate 17,549,849 of CM022539.1, forward strand.
GCGTCTTATTTAAAGCGATAAAAATATCGTCGTTAACGCATACCTACATTAGTATATATAACTACGTTATCTGACAATATGTAACGTCATTGATTATGTCGCATCTTAAACAACGCATTAAAGTTAAACCCATCGCCATATTTGCGTAAAACGGCCCAACACATTCGCTTGTAGGTATATATGTAAATTATATTATTATACTCTATTTAATTGTGTATATTTCTGGTATTTTATTATTACTTTTTGCTTTAATTATATTTAATTACGAAGTTTTAATTTAGTTAAACCACCAAATATTATTGAAATTTTCTTTTAATGTCTCCTTGGACACCGGGAAGCCTGCAAGAGATCGCTTTAAGCTATGAGGCCGCCCATTGTTCTAATGGAAATGTGTGTATATGTATTATTATATATATTAAATTGCCTAGGTTTAAGTTATGGTGAACGATAAAGAGTTTTCATTCATTCAAATGAAGCCCCCCATATAGTTATATGTCTGTCGGGATTACTCATGATATTTGCCTAGTCCCACTAGAGAGAAGACTAACATCTTATTTAGTTTCCACGCTTTCATTGTCCATTGTTATTGGGGGCAAGATATGTAAGCGTCGACCTTGCTGAAGACAAATTGCACCGACCCAGATTCGTTTGTGTCTCAGATTGGACGTAAACAGAGTTATACGTGCACCTAATTGTTATGTCAAATAAACACTCGATAATATTATCTTGTTTGTATTATAGTATCGTTATTAGTCATCTCGCCTTTTTCCTTGTTTCGTATTGCCTCTCATAGAAACGAATCCTAGTCTGCAGTGTGACGTATTTCTTGTCTATTAACAATAGTTGTGGTATACTGACTGACTTTCACCAAGAATTGTGTTTAATGTCTATCCCGTGCCCCCCCCCCACGCCCCGCTTACCGCGGATACGTATATCGCTCCGTTAGCTGCTAAGCGTCTGCATTTTTGTAGTACCTTAGTTACCTTCTTTATTTTGAAAATCTCTATTTAATTAATATTATCTCTAGTTGTCATAAAAAGTGCAGTTAGACTTGCGACTTGTTTGTAGCTGACGGACGACTGAAATTCAAAAGTAATTTGGGTTCAACACATCTTGTAGCCAGAATCGTGAAACGTTATTAAAATCTAAAATAAATCAGCGTTTCTTTTTCTGCTAATCTTGGCTGCACCAGGTTAAGCGTATCTCCTGCAGTCTATATCCGCTATATGAAAAACATGAAGGCTGTTGCGGTTCTTCCGCGTGTCACGTTCACCTTTCTGATATGTCCCCTCTCAGTCTCTAAAAGAACGGCTACGCTTCACTGCCCAACATAGACAAGTCTAGTGTCGAGTTTTAATAGTTGATTATGTTGCCTATATAGATTTATATTTGACTAGCGGTTCCAACAGACATTGCCCTGCCGTGAAAAAATAAAAATCTAGAAGCCGATTCCAGCGCCACCTACCGGGCCTAATTGTGAATCTAAACCATCCCGGGACCCACTCAAACATTATTTTTTTCACACCTTGGGGTACATTATTGAAGTTTTAGTAGTAGGGATTCCTATTTTTTTTCTCTAGTAATAAATACAGCCTATATTAATATGGGATAATGTAGTATTTATTCTAATGGTGAAAGAATTTTTGAAATCGGTTCAGTAGTTTTTGAGTTTATTCGTTCAAACATACAAAAATCTAAAAATACAAATCTTTCCTCTTCATAATATTACTATAGGTAGGTCTAATGATAAGTTTGAAAATTGTGTGACAAAAATTTTGGAAAATTAAATGATATAGACAGTAAAAGTAGGCCAAAAAACGAAATAGATTGTTTGAGAGATGATATGGAGACTTGAGTTAATAAATCTATACTATTGCTTAACCGCAATTATAAGTTTAAGAATAAATGTTCAATATGAAACCTGTGCCGGGTTGTTTAGTTTTCTTTGCAAAACATCACAATAGCATAAGCTGTGTTATGTCAAATACATAAACAAAGAGCAAAAGATAGCTTTCAAATATCTCTTATCATACTTACTTCATGAATGACTCATGATATCTACCCACGGTACAATGGCACGCTATACGTAAACACGTGTTGCATATATGCAAATGAAATGCTAGAGCGAATCGGTATATAAATAACACTCGGTTATTTATAAATAATTATCACGATAATTCAATCTTTTTTAGTAGCAAACATTACAATTTGATTGATTTAAAAGTAGCATTTAGTTTAATTAATGTAGTGTTTATGTATATTATTTTTTATAATTTAATACATAAATGTATAAAATATATGTTACTATCATACAAATGCTGCTAGTTTGTACAATAAACAAGTACGACAATGTATGGAGTACTGCTTTAACCTTTGGAATGGCTTAGCCAAATATCAACTTGAAGCACTAGCATTGATTGAGCGGAGAGCCAGGAGGCTGGTTGGCAACGGCCAGCTTTTCAACGACAAAACGCAGTCTCGATCATCGACGCAAGGTTGCCAGCTTATATATGAATCGATATATGGTGGATATTCCGCCTGCAAGAACGAAGCGCTTTACATCTAGCTTCTTCATCATACGCACCGCAAAGGAGTGTCTTTCCTGATACTTATAACCTGGGTGTCTTCAAGTCCCGTGTGAATAAGTACTTTCTAGGTAAGCGTGCTCTATCCTAGCGAAGATGTGTCGCTCCACATAGGGCGAGATCGTGGTCAAACGCAAACCTATACTACAATAATAAAAAGCTTGCTGAATCCTAAATAATATATAGAAAATATTTATTACATTATTTTAAAGGACATATTAATAAACGCTATTGAAAATGGGTTACTCTGTGTCTAAAGATATAAATAAAAACTTAACTCAAAATTGACGTAAACGTACAACTAAGATACTTAGTAGTTATTCTCAGAGATGATATTAAAATATCTGCAAAAGATATCAAACTCAAGGAAAAATGACAAAAGGGACGCCAGAAATATCCCGAACATTTCTCACAATAACAATTCCATGCGAATTCCTCACACGGTGGACTTTGAGATGCTTCTCATAAAAACCCTAGACTACGCGCGAGACATTCACACGACACAACGGCAATGTTGCGAATTCACTTTGCCAGACCCAAATTTATATTTATTGCTATAACATTAAGGTGTGCCCTGGGTTGTACAACGGCACGATAATGTCGGTCAGCGCGCGATGCAGTGGCGCTTCTACTTGGCACGAAGCCCGAAGCGGGCACACCCCGCTAACGTGCTCCACTCGCGCTGTCATCGCTTTGCTACTCCCCTATTGCTACTCTGATTCATGTTCTTAAATAATAAGCACATATTCACCCAGCGATGTAACATAACGACATTGCGATGTTAGTCACATTTCACGGAATAGTACAGGTGCCGAAGAAATGCTAGTCTCCGTATTGTTATACCTACATCTAATGGAGCTGTCCGAACTATATTTATTACAATATTTATTATCGGTAGCAACCACGAATCTAATAATTTAAGTGAAAATCAAACATCTTATCCCGAAAATTAATTACACCGTCTTAGGAATTTGCTTTTAACATTCTTTATATCTTTCGTTGTTCCGAGAAAAGTTTGGCAACTTAATTTTCTTCCACTTTCACGTCGTCATATTGCTTCTTAGTTTAGTTAACATGCTAATTATTCATTAATATGAAAATCTGAAATATACTATGATTAGATAGATATAATTGTTTTTTCTCCTTCAGACTTAAAAAACAGTTATCGTGAAATTTGGTATCTAAATGTAGAGTATTGCTAACTGAAAATGAATATGCTAGATTTAGGATATTTTTATTCTTGAAAATTTCAAAGTGAGGAAAACATTCAAAGCAAACGAGCAAAGTTGAATGAACCCATTAGAATAAATTTGGTATACCTATATGTACACATTTAATCATGGGGAATCATGGGGTTACGTAGGACGCTTTACACGACAAGACAAGATTTCCACATTTCCACAAGATATTGAATCGACATTAAAATTAGTCTACTAGGAAACAGGTGTTTTGGCCCTAATATAATAAAATATCGCAGTTAAGGCATTATATACCTAATCATAAGTGTTCATAATGTCATCACGTGCATAATATAATATATATTTCTGCTGTCGATGACTTGACTGAAAAATAGGTCAAACGAATTGGACATTAGTAACAGGATTCTCCTTTGAATAGTGATATAAGAAATGTGTTAACAATAGACAACCTTATCAAAGTCAAACAAGTTATTCACGTTCTAGCACCAGATTAACATTGAGGCAGGTCCGCTAAACAAATGCTATGTACGTTCAATGTCATAGTTATATCCATGTGTATGGTCTACTGCCTACATACACTAAATACCTAATTACGTAAGTACTTGTTTGGTTTCAGGATTTTGTAATATATGTATATTACAAAATTTTGAAACCAAACAAGTTGATATGTATTATGTACACCATGTGTTTTAAAATTATTACTGTGATAAATTATCGTATCTGTGTATAGTATGAAGCGTGCCACGCGGGTTTGCTCTGTTCGTACTCTTGTCTCTCAGGCACTATTTTATATTCCGGAATAGTGTGGAAGTTAATAATTATTATTATAATTTCATTTCCAAAGCTATAAATAAAAAGTAATAACAAACGAGATCCAATAGGTCTTACTAATGGTTTTTACGAAATAATTCTTAAAGCATGAATGTGTTCTGCAAAATCCTAGGTTCTTAGGCTGGTGTGCACCGAAATTTAACCTATGTTTAACCAAAAATAATCACTGTTTTTCCATACATTTTTGGCAATTATTTTATTTTAACCATCGGTTAAAAGTCGGTGCGCACCAGCCTAAATCTACAATTTTACAATGCACTAGGAATATAGCTTAGCCTGTGTCGCTAAATAAACAGTGTAAAAAATGCATATAGTCGTCATAGATTAGAGATGCTACGAATATTCGGCCTGATTGGCCATTTTTTTTACTATTTGGTTTTCGGCCAAATACCGAATGTCAAATATAATATATACCTATTTCCATAAAAAAAAAACTTAAACTACGTTTCAACAGTGTTGAATGCGATTTTAATTATTTTTCATTATTTAATATTGCATTATTTATATATTTCGACCATTCTTTAAAATATCAGAATCAAATAAAAAATCATTTAAAATTGCGCTCAAAATCCGTTAAATCTAAGTTTAAATAATGTGTACCTATCATTCGCGAGAACGTAAGAAACTTACTTATGCTACGTGCGATTGCACAATCTGACGCCGTACATTCGGTAGCCGAATATTCGGCGCTTCGGCTGAGAGCGTGGCCGAATATTCGGTATTCAGCGAAACCACTATTCGTGGCATCTCTAATATAGATTATAAATTCTACGTATCTTCTATAGTCAGCACCAGCTGGTATACTTCTTTCGTATGCTCGCTTCTTATTACTTTAATATATTTTTTACACGAAATCACTTAGATGAAAAATAAATACATTTAAACTATAAAACTTTACATTTATTACTAGGCGACTATTTATCATTCCTAATATGATTTTTCCATATTAGCTTGTGTTAAGGGCTTTTGAACATTTGAATTGTGTTTTTCGATAAAAGTAATATTGCAAACATAATCGATACAACGTATTGATACTAGTAGCAACAGTGAAGTTCTAGTAGTTGGAAATACTGTCTTGAGAGAACAGTCGATAACAGCGAGTAAATATAGTAGTTGATTTACGTGCGGAGTATTTTATATTTTCTCGCCATTTCACGCATAGTGAGCAGCGCTGAAAGCAGCTGTTGTGCTAATAATGTAGGCTACCGAACTTGAACACATAAACTGTGTACGTAATTTTTAATAAAACTAAAGTCTCTACTATTTACTCAAAGATTATAGTAGAATAAAAACAAAAATATTATGTTTTAATTTCGTCGTAGTACTACAAAAACATGTTATTCTGCGTATAAAACTTAATCATGGATATACTCTTACTATCTTTAGATTGTACACATTCACGTTATGCAAATAATTACGAGTTGGTTGTGAATGTATTGCATGTTTGTGTTTTGAATTAATTGCTCTTGTAATCTTACAACTACTTTATAATTAATACGTAATTATAAATTCAAGCTATATGAAAACTTGTAGTAATTTTTACGTGCACACGTTTGTTATGATGAGACACAATTTTTGTTAGATCATTTAAGGGAAAGTAGAAGAAAGGAGAGGGAAGGGAGAGCCAAGATGAAATTAAGACAATATTGATTGTCGTGAGGTACTAAGAAGTGAATCAACTTTCCCGTACTTCAAACGTTTTGTTACTACATTTTTTTGTAAAGTCCGTTGCTTTCAAAGATAATATCTATACTAGAATTTTAGGTGAAAATCAACTTCAGTGGCAGGTACGAACTCACCAGTATATGTTACACTTTCGCCGCAGTATTCTTGTAGATTATTTAATTCTGAGTAAATCGTGATCGTGATGTGATATCATAAAATGCGGCTGAGTTATAGGAATAAAAAAAATCTCGATTTACGTGTATTTTAAATGGAAAATCTTTTCACGCTCAGAAAAAGTACTTAAAATTAATATAAAGGGTTATAACTTCCGGGGATATTTTTTCCCGACATATACAACAAAATGTCACATGGGGACCGAGAAAAAAAAGCCGAAAAAATAATCACTCTAATAGAAGATAAGATACTTTATTTGGTGTTTGGATTAAAGACGTAATAGTATAATAATAGCTTTATTCGTCGATATCTGCGTGTCGCGACAGAGCATGATGCGTCTGATAAAAAGACGCTCGCATCATATGCGCCGGCGCATCACCACCGCGTATGACTCACGGACGCTAATTACAATACATTGAGCACGTGTTCGCCTTGAAACGGATCGTTTATCAATAACCATAGCCGACCAGAGACCGCTTGTCTTGACATGAATTGGGTCCTTTGTTTTGCTAATATAATTTTAAGGGTTTAGATGTTGTTATTTTACTTGATAAAGTTGTTCTATTTACGCAGTAGATTATAATAATCATTGTGTGCTTTGAATATCTTAGTATATTCATTACACTTGTGTGATTCCTATCCTGTAATAAGTGTAAAGTCGTATTTTGGATATACAGATTATAATGCATGCTGCATTAGAAACTGTGTATATGTGTAGATGTTTTACAGAAATAGTGTTTCGGCGATTCTGTCTTTAAATATTCTAGAAACACGTAGATTTTATTTCTGAAATTTTGTTTATAAACAACTGTTTCTTGATGTATATACATTCAGTTTCTTTTGTTTTCGTTATGCATTTTATTTTTAATATATTATTTAAACCCAAGCGCAATGTACTTCGAAACGTGTACGGCATATTTATATAGACCCCTCATACTTGCCGCAAAGCTAGCTTTGTATAAGTCATCGAACTGAAGAAGGTTGCAAAGATTTTGTCTCCACTCCAGGACTTTGCCCCGTCGGATATCAGTACAGTGACAGACGTGACCTACTTCTGTTTGAATACTTGGCATCCTATGTCCTCGTATTACTATTAAATGTACAATTAATTAAATTGTTGAAAAATTAACCTATTGATTATTTCTTCTATTCTTTATTTCACCTGTTCCACGAATGTTTTAGAAACGCAACCTGGGCACACTTTATTCTTGCCACGGATATTCTATCCATCATCGTACCAATTATATTCAAGATCGGTTCATACAATTAATTGAACTAACGAAAAATTAATTGGAAACTAACCCATTGATTATTTCTTCTATTCTTTATTTCACCTGTTCCACGAATGGTTTTGAAACAGAACCTGCACTAGGCACACTTTATCCTTGCCACGGATACTCTATCTATCTACCAACTATATTCAAGATTGGTTCAGCCGTTTGTTTGTTTAGTCGTGAAAGGAGAGTTAACCGAATTAGGAGAATTAATGCCATTCACGCCCACCATATTAAGAAATGTATTTTTACTCTTATTTTTCGCGAGGATAATAATGCTTTTAAAGAATGTCAATGGCCACATTGCTATTTGAGCAATTTTGGCAGCAGAGCAGTGTCATTCATTTAACATCTATTTTTGTTTGGATTCCACAATGTGTAACATTGAAAGTATATATGAGGTTTTGTAAGCAGTCATTCGGCATTTTAATTCTGCCTATTTACTGAGGTAATTTGTTTGGAATATCGTTACATCTTTACAAGAAATGTTCTCCATGTTCATTACGTAGGAAATTGTCTCTAATTGACGCAACGATGATAGTAATTTTATAGTAATACTAGGTTATACTATACTACATTCGCCCGTGAATTTATGCGTGCCCTAACAACCTAAATCCACTCCCAGGAAATATCTCGCAGGATTCCCGGGTTATGAAGTATTACAGATTTTATGACGAAGAACTAGCTATCGATCAGCGAAAATGTTACATCGGATTCCGATTTTTTCTACAACCGGGCCACTTTAAACAGCTCCCAAGAATTTTCCCGTGCGATTTCCGGTATATAAAGTACTACCGCACATTTTAAGTCCGAGAATTTGCAATCGATCAGCGAAAATCGCAACGAAATCGGCGTAGTAGGTTTTACGTGAATCCCGAATAAAAAGACAAACACAGAAATTCTAAAAAACAAAAGACATACATACAATTTTATAATATTATAGGTAGGTTATTTATCGTATCGTGTTTCGTGCGATTAGAGAGAGTTGCGATGGACCATTCCCTCACTTTTATTCTCCTCCAACCCCTCTATCCAATTCCTCCTGTCTTGATCCCTCTCCATCCCATCTACCCTACACTATCCTATTCCATCCCCCGTAAACCTTCGAAACAATGCTGGAAATGCTATGTCTTCGGCCCTGGTGTAGCAAACGTTTGTAGACGACGATAACCACACTCCATGAGCTGGAACGTCGGCCTGTTTATCAGCTTCCCAATAAAAAAATATATACATACTTATTTTTTACTTGTGTATTCTTGTTTCTTGTGTATAGCTTTCGAAATAAATCAATTGTTATTCGCTATATGTTTGGATAACGGAGATTACAGTAGGCTATTTCGGGAAATTGAATAGTTCCGGAATGCACTGTTTTTATATTATTTCAGAGGTATTATAGTTTAATGGTTAATAGACAAAGAGCCATTACAAACTCACGCTATTACAGTCTTCGGTATGTTCAACGTCCTGTATGTTTTTTCACGAGCACGACGGAATGGCAATTCAAATAGCCAACATAAATCATACTTTACCGTAGTAATTTTACCGCGAGTCTCTAAATAATGTTATAATTTTATACCTAATATATTTTTTTATTTTCTTATGTTTGCTTATAGGCAAATTGGCAGACGTGTCTACTTGATGGCAAGTGGCTACCGTCGCCCATGGACATCTGCAACACTAAGGGAGCCGATGCGTTTGCTACCTCGTTGAGACTTTAAATATCTGTTGACGCCCTTTTTGAAAAGCCCCATATTGTAGCGCTCTGGGAAAACCGCGAGAGGGAGCTCATTCCACAGCCTGTCCACGTATGGCATAAAAGAGCGAGCGCCACGTTCAGTGGATACCTTCCAGGTGTCAAGGAAGTATGGATGGAATCCCAGTCGCCGGCGAGTGGTGCGGTGGTAAATTAATAAACAAATAGTGCCGGTTTTAACCGGTATTTATACCATGAGTTTGTGGAGAAGAAAAATTAATTGCTTCCAATTAAAGAGCGAAACCCGTAACACGTGCTCAACCAATCAATCAATTATCCGTGCAGGAACGGAGAAAGAATACAATTTCCTGCGGCCTGTCGGCAAAACAACCCACAGCCAGGGGTAAGGCAATTGCCCGACTGTATGGCTACCACCCCTGGTCTAGAGTATGTCATGTCATGCCATAACAACCTTGAGTTGTGTTCCGGCATTAGTGACTAGATTCCAGTCTCCCTTAAGAGAGCAGCAGCGCATTTGTAGCACCTTTGTTGTTGGAAATGTCCATAGGCGATGGTAACCACTTTCCATCCAGTGGACCGTCTGCCTGTCTGCTGAATTCCTGCAATAAAAAAAATATAAAAAACCTGCCCTCATTTTTTATTCCAATTATTTGATCGGTGGTTTATGACTACTTTCTAACTCCTAATAGAGAATCCATTAAAAACTTAGTTCCGTATGATGTATGATTAATAAGCAATAACTATTTGTTGCGTATCATATCCTCATTCACACGTTTATTGTGCGGTGGAATAATTTTTAATTGACAGCTTCCTTCTGTATGCACTTTATTAATCATCTACGACTGCAACAAGTGTTTTATGGGTCTTTCATCGAATGCCCTTGGATTCAATGAATATTTATTGACGATTCGATTACCGTAATTAGACATTGAATTTTCCAAATCATTAAGGTAGATATTTACAGTTATTATAAATTTTTGAGATATTTTTAAACCCCATTTCGAAAATTGTTATATTATACGTGGACGTTTGCTTTATTCCTACAAAATTCCACTTTGAAACACAGTTATAAAAATAGTACGCATAAGTGTGTAATCTGCACAAACAACTCGTGTATACAAGTGAATATAAGTTACTTCGAGCGCATTTTTTTTTCAATTTCTGAATCTAATAAAGACGCAACTGTAACGTTGAAACACGAAACTATTTGTTACCAAAAGCCCAAATATAAATTTTCGTAACCCTAAATTGAGAAGTTGTCCATGCAAATTGTCATCCACTAAAGGTGAACTCAAACCAAAAATTAATTAATTTGAAACTCTATTCCAACGGTCTTATTCATATTAAGTTACGAGTGAGTTTGTAGGCTTCTTTAAGGTTCATATAGAAGCCTCTAACACATTATGAATAGAACCGTAATTGTTTCAATAATACATACATAATATCACGTCTCTTTCCCATGGGGGTGGGTAGGCATATACTATATATGAATCTCCACTTGTGACGATCCCGACAAACAACTTTCGTTCATCTACTTTTATTAACCTCCATACATGCATGTTTATTTGAGATGCTTTATACCTGACCTCTTTTTAACACTTCTGACATTTGATCATCATGTTTCTAAAATAATTAAATAATATTATTTAGGTAGTATGTGAGATCGACGTTGTCTCAAGTAAATAAGATCAGGAAGGTAAGAAGTTGATCTTAACGCAATTTAGACTTGTTGAGAGAAAGAATGGAAGGAAAAACCCGAAAGAGCAACTGTATAAGAGTATATCGAATAGGAGACTTGGTATCGTTTTACCTCTTTTTATATATAAAATATCATTGGTTTTATGTAACATTGAGGTTAAAAATTCTTTAAAATGCTATACGGATGCTATAATGAAGATCTCAATGAGAACAGACCAAGAGTAAGGTTTTATGGAATAATTGTAGCAAATGAGATGCTTATTAGTCTACCCCTCTCTCTTCTTTTACCTTTTCCAGCCTATTTAGGATCGGCGCAATATGCCTTTCCTTCCCTACCTACTCCGCTATTCCGACATACGTCCTCTATCACACAACAAATCATAATGCCATCCTTCATACAATCCATCCATTTTTCGGTCTACAAGCTTGATAATATGAATGTATCTTGTACTTTATTTATATTCACAGTTTGGACGTTGTTTACAACCATTAATAGCTTGGTTGTTGATATTGCCACGGCGTCATCAAATCACACCTTTGGTTCCTTGAGCGTGCGTCACTTGTTTTTATACTATCAATTCTTGCTCATATTTGCAAATATAGATTTAGATTCTATATCATATTTCTAATTATAGAAATGTTTAGGCCTTCTTTACGTTATAAGATACTGTATAAATATGTATAGTATAGCATTAGGCTATTAACAGATTTGTGCTGACGCACTTATTTTTCATGATATAAAATGACATACATTTACCATTACCGTAAGCATCTTAATAATGAATTAGATATACTAAATTTCATTATAAGCGATATATTGCCTGCCACACTAGTGAATAAAGAATACTCAAAAATATACGAATTAAGTTATACACAATTACAAAATTAAATATCACTATGGTTTAAAATTTAAACTTTAAATGAACTGGTGACAGTTTGGTTATTGTATTGGTTTGAAAGTTTCTTTCTAAATATAAATTTACTAGCTGTGCCCCGACGTCGTCCGCGTGGAATTTGTTTTCAAAACCCCCTGATTTTGAAACATTCTTCATTGGTGCTCCGCTTCTATTGGTCTTAGCGTGATGATATATAGCGTATAGACTTCCTCGATAAATCGGCTATCGGCTACCTGATTTTTTTTTCAAATCAGTCCAGTAGTTCCTGAGATTAACGCGTTCCAACAAACAAACTCTTCAGCTTCATATATTAGTACAAGATTAAACGATAATCAAATGTTTTATAAAACATTAACATGAAAAATTCAAAAAACTAAACAGGAATCAAGAGTGATTCGTTATGGAATTAATTTCTATGGTCAAACTGCGGCCACACAGTCAATAATAGAACTATTATCACAAGTAAACCACATACAATGACATAAAATTTCAATAGGACGAGGCTCAGACAGGAAGTGGGATAACATCCGGCATGATATAAATAGACTCGTTGCAAACCTTGACAAACCAAACGCGTAATAAAAATTCATAAAGTACGCAACACTTATGACACTAATAATTAATCTTATCCAATGCCGTATTCATTGTGCACACCCATCTCATTGAGGTTATTACAACACCAGTCAGAATATACGTTGTACGTACGCATGTTACGTCAACGCAGGCATGCCCACTGTTTTGTAATGAAGAAATGACCATTAATATAAATAAATATAAAGAAGCTACTCTATCCAGATCGTCAAAGATCCCGACCCGAGCTTATAAAAGTTATGGGTGGTATATAAACTCCCAAGCTCAGATGGGACTTTGGCTCCAAGATATACAATTTGAGGCACGCGAGCAATATAGGCGATTACAACCGCGACATGCTCAACGAGAAGTTTTTCATAAAATTGTATGCGAAATGTCGATGTCATGCTTACCTCAAAGTCTACCTTAAAACCGGTGCAAACCAGTAGTCTATAGTAAGTGCACGCTTAAAGATTTATTAAGAACCCATGCCGCTTTCACACTTCTTTTTACCCCCTTGCCACGCGTCTGTCGTCATTGGCAGACCCAGGGTATGCACTCATTAGGAACTTGTCGAACTGTAAATATGTACGTTCATAGTCTGATTACCGTTAGTTCTTTCTTCACCGAATCAATGTCCACTGCTGGACGCAAAACTCTCCAAGTTTGCGTGACACATCCCGGTGCCTTCGTTCTCCTCGTTTAGTCTTTGCCAGTGCCCTTGCGTTTGTCGTCAGACGTTGTGGCTTGAGGGCACCCTACACAACTTTTGCCGAGTGCAGTCTCTACTTCAAGACCTTTGCTCCCTCGATAATCAGTGCTGTTTCAGACAGATGTAATCGAATCAATGCTATTGCATTAACTAAGTTACTTTAAAGAATGTAATACACTATGGATTTCAAAAACTACTATTGCAGCTGTATATAGACCATATTCAGTCTACATTTGCCATAACGCGTATGTGACAAGGGAAATATGTAGTAATTATGATTCAGCCATTAACAAAAATGATTCCGTGAGAATTTATTGTTCGCATTGTCTTATTGTGTTCGTGTATGTATCAAAGCAATTAACACAGCATAATTACGTATGTTCGCGTACAGCATTTATTAGTCAAGAATTGTATTCGTAAAACGTTTGTATGAATTGATACTTATTTTATAACTAAGTATATTTCATTTGCTCAGTGGGCGAAATCATACCGATACCAATATATCGTTGCTAATCAGAGTTTTATCACTTTTGTTTTTTGTTAAATTAGAGTAAACTTTGTATTTGTATCATGTTTCTTATTGTTGAAGAATAACAAGAATGATGAGATAAATAGTAGTTACCGTCTCGTCATCGTAGTACATTGGTGATCCTCGTAATTTCTTTGAACGTCATACCTATCAGCCCTTATGTATCTAGCTGCACTCATTTGGCATTATGATTACAAGCCGTGTATAAAACTTACAAATCTTCATCTTGAATCTAGGCTAACAATGTTCAATCTACCATCGACATTCGCGATAGTGTCCAGCGAGATAAAAAAACTATTTCATTACTCGATGCCCCGGATGGGTAGTATAACATTGATATTTTATAGATTCTACCTACCCGTAGAATGATATTGTGTCATTTTACGGTTACATTGCCTATTAACGTCATAAATCTCGATTTAAATATTAAGACGTATCATTATTTCTTTACATAATATTATCATTATGCTGCTATGTTTATTTCTAAATTTAATGCACTTCCGATAGCTATTAACCTTATTATCTTTTGTGTCTCAATACAAAATCTTGACTATATTCTCAAAGCATACGTACACTACTTTTATATAGCTACATAGTCTACTGTTATTATTTAAATTTACAGGAAAGATATTTTATAGGAAAGGTAGCGAAATGATTTGACCTGTTTCTAAACCAACGCTAATGGATGGTGAATATTACGTTATGTTCATTTTTATTCGTATTTAGTTTCATTCACACACACTAATTACTTCAATGTTGTATGCAGGAAAGTAATTGTTTGTAGAGACGCTACCTTTGTGCCGCAAATATTAAGAATATAAAATCGTACTTATAAGTACAAATTATTATGAACATATTTATGCCAGGAGATATTCAATGTTGCTTTTTATCCAATGATAGGACGGTAATGGGTACATATTGCATGTAACCCTTTGTGCGAACTCCGCCCGTCAAAAGGCCTGGCACCAAACGAATAGAACTAAAATTAAGTATACAGAATTTTTGTAGTAAGCTTAAACCGAAGAAGATTCTAAAATAAAAAACTTTGTATTACTTCTTTTTGAGTGTATAGAGGGGTAGCCAAATTTAAATATCTGGGCTACATAGTTAGCGCACAAACACCAGAGAGGATGAAATACATATATGTATATAAAACGCCCTGAGGTGTTGTGCAGCCCTACATACGGTACTGGTGTCCAGGCTTCTAAACAGAAAAACCAAAAGCAGGATCTATTAAACTGTCATACGGCCCATCCTGATGTATGGGGACGCTTACCCTTAAGGAGGAGAATCAGCTTTTTTTTTAGCGGAAAGGGAGGTTCTCCGTAAGATTCTGGGTCCAACAAAGAGAGAACATGGTATCTGAAGGGTCCGAACCAACCTCGAAATTGAGAATCTCGTGGCCGAACCCAACATAATAAAAGAAATAAAAGCTCACCGCCCTTGTTGGCTTAAGCACGTAGAACGAATAGGAGAGAATCGCAGCGTGAGGAAACCATATCTGGGACGGCCGATAGGTCGGCATGCAGTCGGCCGTCCCAAATATCGTTGGAAAAACAAAGTGGACGCTGACCTGTCGGAGCTACGAGCCAATAATTGGCAGGAAACTGCGCAGGACAGAGAAAAATGGCATGATGTCGTTCCACTTTCGGTCGCTGAGCCAACTGAGTAAGTAAATAAGTAAAAGTGACTTTGGGTGTTCAGGGTAATCTCCTCCGATACCACTGATCCGATTTTGAAAATTCTTTCACAAGTAGAAATCTAAATTATTCTCGATTGTCATAAGCTATATTTGATTGTGATTAATAAATCATAAAATTAAAAATGTTTTATACCCAGTGAAGTCGGCACTGGAACGCCTGTCAAATACGTTACTGCAATAACGTTCCACGCAAGATATGCGCACGTCTTCGTACGAGGCACTGCGAGTGCTATCTGCATTTATGAATTAATTAAAGGTTTTAAATAATTTAATTAAACAGTGATAAGCGTGCGGATCCATGTGTATATTTAATGACACTCAATCGAAATTGGCACGGGTCAGCTAGTGTTTAATATAAGTATAGTAATTGTGACTGCGTCTTGATTGTTTTCTACAAGCTTACAGAAAGACTGACAACTGTGGGTCGTTGTCAGCTAATCGTAATCTTTTGCTGTATATAGGCCGTTCCAAGTTTGCGCGACAGTCAGCCTGTTCTTCCGCTTTCCTCATCCAGATCTTACCGGTGACCGTGCGTAGGTCATCGTTCCACCGTACCGAAGGATGTACTATATAGTTCGCAGTCCCCAGGCCTGTTCTATTGGCCAATGAGTTCTGCGTCAGACCTAAAAAAAGGCTTATTGCCACTTTACCTGAATACTTTTGCGCCCCACGGTCCATTAACAGCTATATTAAAAGTTAAGTTATTAAAGTTACACATGTACCATTTTACCCATGGACCAAAATTGGTAATATGATTATTTTTTTATTTTTCCGTGTAATTTATGCCTATCATATCCATCATTATCATAGATATACTATAAGATTTAACAGAAACCAAATTATAATAATCTGGCGGTAGTTATAAAATAACTGCTTTACCGATTGCAAATCCATAAAATAAAACCGTCAAAGTGGACAAGGGACTGTGTGTATATTTTATATTTTGTGATAATAAATGAACAAATTTAACCTATGGTAATGTAGTTTTAAAATGTATTTTCCAGTTATTAAGGTTATTGTACTGTTAGATTAGCCAAAAGTCGATGGAAGACGCATCTTTTTTGTCTTATTATACTATCATTGTATCTCGGAAACAGCAATAAGAATAAAATAGCTTACGGATCTAGAAGGTAGATGTTCTTTTTAATAAGAATTAAACCAAGCGTGCTATTTTTATTAGTGGTTATTTTTTATAAATAAACACGTCCTAACTATTCACGATGAACTGTATTACGAGTACCAAGAATTGCAACATTCTATGTATAAATGAAGTCTGTTTGATATTGTACAGCCATTGAGAGCCATCATTACGCTTGCGACTTTGTGTTCGAAAACCTATTTTTCATGTAATATATCCTTTTTTTTAACGGGTCAAAATCCATTTGAGTCCTAAGCACCACGGGGAATCGCGGTGGAGTGTAACACCGCAACCAAGAAATGGTCCACACCACGGTCGGGGATACCCAATAAAACCCCTCGGTGTTCTATCCTTCGCCCTTATACCAGTTACACGGTTATATAGCCGTGCCGCTCCGCGATAGCCTCGGCAGATGTAAGCCAACCTATGTAATCACCAACGCCCTTATCCAAAGTACAGATATGCTTAATTTCTCGATAATCAGTTCATTAACCCTTAAGACGGAACCACCACAGATTTATTGCCCGACCTGTCGCACACGGGAATAATACAATAATAATTGGGAAGCACCACAAAATTGTGGTCAAAAAAATACAGATAATCGAAATGAACGTTGAACTGTTGCTTTCTCCCTCTAACGACATAGAATTTGTATTAGAATAAAAGAAACGATATATTTATCTTGGTTTTGTCGCGGCAATTTTGATGGTTGGCCCTTATAGAAGGTTAAGTTGGTCGTGAAGGAGGAACAAACAAGAATCAAGAAAACTAAAGAAAGTAGCTTTCACATCTGTATGTTTATGTGTATAAGTAGTATCTATGATTTTAAATTATATTTCCGTCAAGAGTACATGCAATTTGATTTTACTTACGTGTGTGCCTGGTATTATAGAACAAAATCCGTTTAACTTTATATTAAATTGTTGTTAATCTCTGAACTTGCGTACCTAAACTAAATCTGTGTATTTTATAAGACTTCCTAACCTATTTTATATATTTGAAATATACTTTTCTTGTCTCCAGCCAAATGAAGGTGCAGAAAATCAGGTAGTTCATGCTTCTTAGATATTAATAGTTGTCTTTATTTATATTATGTCTTTTGTTTAATCTATATACTTTAATTGTTAAAAATTATTTTATTATACTTACAACACTCACTCGGCTGTAGCCAAATTACTAAAAAAATATGTTTACTTCTGAGTATTCATGTGACAGGAGTATACTTCTGTATACTGTTGTTGGATGGTGAGAAAATATGAATTTACGAATCACAGACAACACATTTGAAACAGAAATTCCTTGAGATGATGAAATATTAACCAACATTTGTTTCTCGTTTTGTATGGTGGAAGTAATTGTTTAATTTTGGTGGAGGATGAATTTTGTCACATCAATTCTTAGTGTGTGGGTGATACTGAGAAATAGTGTGTGTAGGATATTTAACGTATTTATTCTGTGACGTCGGTTTCTGTGAAATATATTAATAAGCTGTAAAAATATTTACACGTTTTTGTCAACGATGTGATGTTCAGGGTGCTGGTATTGCATTTCGTAGAAAACATTATTGTGCATGATGTTTAAAAATCTGTAGTTTTATCTGTTCGTTACGAAAAATGTAAAGCTACTAATATATTTTTTATATGTTTGTTGTCACAATTCAACGCTTTATCATCGTTTAATATCGATTTGAAATACATTAGAAGTTGTACTGAAGATATAACTTCTTAATTTTCCTCCTCATTGTTATGTTGCAAAACGCCATGAATGGATCGTCTTAGATCACACATTCTAAAGTTTTAGTTTTATGCATGAGTATCTTGATTTTTTTAAAATAAATATCGTATGTATTGCTGTCAGTGCCTGCTCACGTACAATTCTCTGACGCAAGCGCGGTCACGGTGCACTACCGAGATCCTATTTATATTGCCAGCCACCTGCTTGACGTGGGACATGTTATCTCACCTTTGTCGATAAGTCCTTTAGAATATTGCCGCGAGAACTACGCGCGTCTAGTTGCGCGAGTGCTCGCTACTTACACCGTGTACTTACTTACCTACGTTTCTTACGTGAAATTTTATGCGAGGTTTCTATACTATATTGTACAATCCATTCTTCTATCTTACCGTTAATAGAAAATTGACATTACGTGCGTGGAGTTTACATTAAATATTAAAAAGTAGTGAAGACAATGAACGCGTAGTAGGATGTAGAAACCCAGCATGAATAATGGCATATGTCTAATATTTAGTGATCGCACTCGCGCGTTGACGTGAACAAGCACTCGCATAACTGTAAACTTTACATCAAACGACAAATATTACAAATTAATCAACTGAATTAACAATAATTTTTGTCTCGCAGCTATTCACCGCCAGCGCCACCCACTTGCACGAATCGCGCCGCACCCAGCCGCCTGATTCCGGCTTCTCGGAGCCCGTCAACAACAACATCAGCGAAGACAACAACAATGGACCGATATCGCTCCGTGAGATGCAGAACATCGCAAACAATAATGCCACAGCTTATATCGTCAGTGAAAATGAGGAAAGGAACAGAGTCAGCAGGGAATCTGTGGTGGAATTCGAACCGTTACCCACTGGGATTAGAGTGGCTGATCCGTTGGAGAATTGCGCCGACTGGTTCGGTAAGTTTTACCAAGTCTATAATAATTAAGCTGAAAGCACTGGCTATTTGAATTCACTCCTTATTATAATTGTTATAGTTTAATAGAGATATTACAAAACCCACATATTGCAAAAACTTTTCTGATGCATTCTAAGATTGTCGGGTAAAAAATGCTTTTAGTGGTAAGACCGCCAATCGTTTTCTATTATATTCTATAGTTAGATGAAAATAATAGAATTTGACTAAAACGACGTATTCACTAAGTCACACAGAAGCAACGAGAACCTATGCTCTGCACTGATGATATATTGGAATAAAAGCAAGACGTGGTTCTTAAGTTGTATGAATATTTATTATTGTATATATCATCTATGGGGGTGGTATTGTTAGATTAATTGCTCTATTGCAACATAACATGACTGAAAATATTGAGAGGAAGTTGATTAACATGAGAAGGGTATGTAATGAATGATTAGGGTTAAAAAGCATGTAACAAGAAGAGTTAAGCTGAACGATTCGTGATATAGGAGTAAACGTAAAGAGACGATTGAAGGATTATGTGAAACGTATAAAGATTTATTTCTGTTGTGACCGATGATGTACGCGAGTAAAGGAAAAACACTGAAAAAGAAACATATCTACTTTGGTAGACCAAATCATTAGAATTTTTTTTCTTAATACGCATTCAGATGACCACAATTTATTTTATATTTTTAGGGAATCGCCATTAGTCTCAGCGTAAAAATGTTGTGAGAATATTGTGTACAAAAATAATAATCGTTAGACTAACACACACATAAATATACAACAGACCACTCTGGGGCCGATATCAGAAAGTTTTATAAAATTTACCTTGCCAGTAATCGAACCAGGACCTCTGCGTTCCAGTGAACTCAACCGGCAAAGGTTTAGCCTCCGCAACCACCGAGGCCGTCCAATAAACATTGTAAAATACGCACGTAACATAATGTGGTCCTGATAAATAATGCGCAAAGTATTGCCCTTGCGGAACATATGCGACCACAACTTATTGTATCCCGAAATTGTAGAACTTTGATTATCGAAACGGATCACGTTTCGCCCGAGCTGGCACTTGAACCCGTGGCATAATGAGCGGGCCGCTAGCATTGTTATCGCGTCCCCATTGATGCGAATCCGTGAATGGCGGGCGTCGGTCACCGATCGTCGGCACACGCTTTGTTCCATTGCCAAGTAATTTGGTTATTGGCGAAAAAATAGATTAAACTGTTAGGATCCTGCGCATGGATAATTTACTGCATTTGTTGTTGACAAGAGCTATGAATGTCAAAGAAGCATGTGAGGTGTGTAAGAATAAGCGTGTATGGCGCTCTGTTGTTCGTGCCTACCCCGCAAGGAACCTGACGTGAAGTTATGTACGTATGTTGTATAAATATTAGGTTGATCCAAAAAATATATTTTTCCTATTGTCTCGAAAGTTACTTTTCTGCATAAAATAAAATCTATTTCTTCAATGTTGTTAGCACGTGATAATTGTAACAATATACACATCAGAACAGAAAACTGACTAAGTAGTGCATGCGTTCCGGCCAGGATCGAACCCGCGCCTTTTGAGCTTGGGGCGCGTGCGCTAGCCATTACCACGGCTACTAGCGAAAACTACTTTATAATATTTATGTATCAATATTATGCTAATATAAAACCGCTGTTACGGCAATACCGCGCGGCACCCTATGTAATAGATTTAAGTAATAAACAGAAATAAGACAAAAATCCACAGACAAAGAAGAAAGCCGGACACCCGTCCGGTGGAAGGGATTAATACAAAAAATACCGCGCGGTACTCATATTATGGTTTTAAAACGGAAGGTATCTTTCTTATCGATATCCAATTAGATAATTTCTGTTGTAGGTGGCGAAGATTTTCCACGTAACCAGTTACAATATTTGAGAGAAATCAGCCGAGGATGGTTCGGAAGGGTAATTTGAATATAATTTTGGTTTTTAGAGTTCCGTAGCCATTTTGATAAAATCGGAACCCTTATATGGTTTTGCCATATTCATCCCTCCGTTTTAATAAGTTACTTTATTTTATTTTCCTCGGAGAATACTGGGTCTATATTATTGAAATTTAAAAGTTTAAATAGATTGAGAGACGGGAGAAATATAAGTTTCCAAAGTCCCCCACTTTACCTATTGAACTATAAAGCGGAAGATTGTAAAAAAGATCTAGGTTCTTGATATCCAAGAATACATTGAACTAAATTTGTTTTGAAAAATATCCCTTGAGTAGTTTTTGTGCTATCAAAAAATTTGGATTATATTCTTTTGTATACATTTTTTAATTTTAAGATTTTTAGCATTTTTTAATTATCTCAAAGTATTTTTTTAAAGATCATTATAATAATGATGTGATTAATGGTTGAATAACACGCTTTAGCTATTTTACTGTTGAGGCGAATGTACTATCAACACCCCCTATTGGCTTAATTTGGAGTAGATTAGTATAGTCCACTTAAATTTTGAGTTAGGGATAAATGTGAAAAAAACATGTATAAATATGGACTCTTTAAAATACTTGAAATTAATTACGAATAATAAAAACTGAACTAGCTTGAAATTTTCCACAATATTGATTCTTTTATGATTCCTTCACTGCACCAGGTAGTAGAAGGTGAATTGGAAGATGCAGGTAGTTCGTCCACAGTAGCAGTGAAAATATTAAATCAAAATGCCAGCCTGGAGGACAAAGCGAGGTTTCTCACCGAATCTAGGATGTACAGAGATGCGAGACATGACAACATGCTAGTTTATGTGGCGAAATGTCTGCAGGAGGACCCGTGGATGTTGGTATTCGAGTTTTGTCCAATGGTAAGTAGCATAGAAACAACTCGCTTTGATTTTTTCTCTTATAAGACCAAAAATGAACAAAACTTTATGAGGAAATCCAGATATGTATGCAATACGTAAAATACCCTAAGAGATTACAAAAGTATTTCTAGTTAAAATAATAACATTCTTCCTTATTAATCATTTGTTTCCTTTTTCATATTTTTTCATCTACCTTGTACATAATAATTAACATAGAGTAACACAGTAACGTCGTCAATTCCAGGACCTCCAACAGTACTTGATAGAAAACCGTCCTAAAATGGCGATTTTGAACGAGAGCGGCGTCCCGCTGCGGCTCATGTGTGACTTCACCTCAGCCCTCGCCTACCTTCACTCGAGAGGATATCTATATGGGTGAGAATCAATAAATAAATGAATTTTCTAGACCAATACTAACTCGTTTTATGTTCACAAATCAGCAAGTTATTGTGCTATAGGATAACATACGAAGAAGGAATCTGGAGAGGAGCTTGGTCAGCTTCGAAGTAGTACAATTATTTACCTGTTGATATGATATTTATAAAATAAATAAGATCTATCTATAATCAAATAATATAATATAAATCTGATTCTCCCATGTTTTACTTACGAAATTTAAACTTGGGCTAAATGTAGAAAGTGGAGAGAGGTAGTATGGTATGCTAGGCATAAAATTTATATAAAGACCATCATAAACATTATAATGTGCTATACCAGATGGACAAAAGACGTACGTGACTGGATAATTGGAGGTATAGAGACGGGGAATTGAAGAGACTAAGAGAAGGCATTGATGTGGACAGGAAAAGAGGTCTGCCAGCTACCAGAGATTAAGATGGCCCATAATACTGCGACTCCTGCACGTGTAATTGGAGGAATTTCGACATATAAAGACAAGTCAAGAAAAAGTTTTCTTAAAAACTCAGTCATTTGTTGCTAACATTATGTTTCTACATACCGTATGTGTGGAGATTGTTAAGGAGTCCTTACTAAATTAGAGGTGACTCTCATAATTAATTAATTGTAAAAATACCCTGTTAAAATGTGCTTACAAATGACTTTTAGTAGAATTCTTACATTTTATAATATTCTGTCAAATTCATGGCCAGGGCTTTGTGGAGCGGAAGTGTGTTAGTGCGCGGCCAAGCTGAAGATGCAAGAGCAGTTCTCGGCCGGTACTCGAACAATGAAGCCCAACATGAAATATCTGCACCAGAGGCAACAAGACATCCATCTTTATATACGGTTAGTAATGAATCCATAGAAGACAAAAAAATTTGGAGGGTGGATTTTTCCTACAGTTCTATTAACGTTAAATTAATTCCCTACTCTTTTGTATCGTAGTGTGTTATTATTCTAAGTATAACTTTCTCTAGTAAACATGCTATTTTAAGAACATACAATTTTGTAAGTGAGATTGGTATTCCTGAAATGAGTGAATACAGAATACAGACAGTACTATTAAAATTTGTACCAGTTAAAATGGGCCAAACTGTATTTTTTTTTAAATCATACCAACAATTACCAGGACTCAGCTTACAATGCGCTTTAGGCGCAGATTTACCAGTCTATTTAGTTTCTATTAGTACAATTTCGAACATGTGATTTAGAAAATTTTATTCCTGATGACTATACCTTTTTGAATAGGTTTATTATATCTAGGCATCTGAAATATACATTACAGAGCAGCAGTGAGGTATGGTCTCTGGGTGGATTGGTGTGGGAAGTTTGCGCGTGGGGAGCCACGCCCCCGCACCACCCGCCGCCCATGCCCGATCTCCCCTGCCCATATAGAAGCCATTTGTAAGTATACTCAGACATATTGTTACGTTTGAGAGCGGGATGCGTGCGAAGTAAAAGCCAGTCATTAGCACACTGAAGTGAGACGTTTATTCCATAACAATTCCTCCCCTCAGTTTTTTACATACAATACTGCTTAATAATAATAATCTGATAACAAAAAACTTACAACTAACAAAGATAACAATTTACAAATTTAAACAAAAGAAAGGCTTATAATCCACCCTTGGCAGTGCCCGTAACGACTTGGCCTGACTTCTTATACGGGCCTGATTTCCACTAGGAAGGACCGATGCAGTTTCTTCGTGAGAACTCTCTCTACCTAGTGGAATGTTGATAGGGGGGTTAACATGAGGGATCTGGCTCGGTTGTTGAGTTCTACCATTCAGCGGAGACTGGTTGTCCTGGCTCGAAGTAAGGATGCTTGGCGAAAGTGTTGCATTTCCCTCAAATTCCTCCAAATCAGTTGCGCTATTGGGCCCTTTATCGTCTTCTATGTCTTCATGCCGCCACAACTGATTTTTATGTTTTTTAAATAGTTGGGAAGTCAAACTGTCTTTTATTATGTAAGTAACTTTCCCCAGTCTTTTCAATATTGTTCCCGTGCCCCAGGTTTTTATATTATTTGTCTGTGGTCTCTTAAAGATTACTTTATCGCCTGGCGCGAACGACTGTTTATTTGTGCCCCTGTATTTGTTACTCTGTAAACACTGTTTGAGGCGAACCCGGTCAGCGAGTGAGTCGGACGAGGACGGTGATGCTCCTGACAATAAATCTAAACGCGAGCGGAGCTTACGGCCGAACACCAACTGAGCAGGCGAAGAGCCCGTTGTCGAATGAACAGAGTTTCTATAATCAAACAAATATTTTAATAGAGCCGCCTGTTGATTGCAGGACTGTTTATTTGCCAAAATACTCGATTTTATGCCCTTTTTGACAATCTTAACGTAGCTCTCTGCCTGGCCGTTGCTAGCCGGGTGGTAAGCAGGTGAAGTCACGTGATATACCATTGCTGTCACAAAACGATTTGAATTCCTGAGAAACAAACGCTGTGCCATTATCACTAACTAACGTGTGAGGTAGCCCAAACCTAGATATGAAATCTTCTAACCTTAATATTACTGCTGAAGTGGACATTGAATTCATTTTATACACTTCAACCCATTTAGTATATGCATCTACTATTACAAAATACGTAATGTTGAAGATCGGACCGAGAAAATCTATGTGAATTCTAAAAAATGGGTGGGGGGGGAAAACGCCATACTGCGAGGCCTGTTCTCTGAGGCAGTGGCCTTAATTGAATACATATTTTACAACTATTAATCATTTGTTGTATTACTTTATCCATATCTGGAAACCAAAATCGACTACGCGCTTCCGCTTTGGTCTTACAGATCCCTAAATGAGACTTGTGCAGTTCCGCCATGATTTGTTTTCTTAATGAAGTAGGTATTACTATTTTATGACCACGCATTATGCATTCATTTTCATAAGCTAGTTCGTATCTACAAAGAAAAAAAGGTTTTAATTCCGTCTCACGAATTTTTGGGGGCCATCCTTTTAAAATGTACGATTTAACTTTCTTCAATAGCATATCTTCTTGAGTTTCCATAGAAAGAATTGAATGCGTTATCGGTAAGCTACGATCAATGACAAAATTAACATAAGACGCGCGATCTTCTACGACACATCCGTCTTCGTCACCTGCCTGCACGCACTGCGGTATAGAAATGCTGGCTCGCGACAGATAATCGGCACTGTTTTCTGAACTACGTATATATTCTATAGTGTAGTTATAGGCGCTTAAAAACAACGCATACCGCTGCAGGCGATTTGCGGACACCTCTGGGATACCACGATGTGGGCCGAAAATTGAAAGTAGAGGTTTGTGATCAGTACGCAAAATAAATGGTTCCGATCTGCCGTATAAGTATTGGTGAAACCGTCGTATTCCAAAAATGATCGCGGTCGCTTCTTTTTGTATTTGAGCGTAGTTTTTCTCCGCTTTATTTAATGTGCGCGATGCGAACGAAACCGGCCGCTCCACGCCATCGGCGTCGACTTGAGATAGCACGGCGCCCAGGCCCGTCGGCGACGCGTCCACGGTTAAAATGACGCGCGCGCGGGGGTTAAAATGCGCGAGCACTTGTTCCGATGACAAACATTTTTTTAACGCGCTAAATGCCTCGTGTTGCTCTTTGTCCCAAACCCATTTAGTACCTTTTTGCAATAAGTTATACAAAGGATTGAGCATAGTAGACGCGTTAGGGATAAAGTTGCGATAATAATTTACAAGGCCTAAAAATGATTGTAACTTATTAACGTTGTTCGGCACGGGGGCATTCATAACTGCTTCTACCTTTTTCAATGATTTTTTAAGTCCACGTTTATTAATTGTGTAACCAAGATATTCGACTTGGTCTTTGAAAAACTCGCACTTGTCCTTTTGTACGGTCAACCCCACATCTTGTAATTTTTTTAATACTAGATGTAATCTTTGTACATGTTCCGCGTAATCAACGGAACTTATTAATATATCATCCAGCATACACAGGACTCCATCGGTACCTGACAATATGCATTCCATAGTACGCTGAAAAATGGCAGGCGCACAGGCCAAGCCGAACACTAGACGCGTGAACTTGAATAACCCGCGATGGGTATTAAGATAATACAAGTATATCGCTGTGACTCATCATCCAGTTCAAGCTGAGAATAAGCTTGTGAGAGGTCTAATTTGCTGTATAGCCGACCCCCATGTAGCTTCGCGAACAACTCTTGTGCAGTAGGCAAGGGATACTACTTTAAGTTGTTTATTTATTGTACTGGAATAATCTGCGCATAGCCTTATCGACCCGTTTCGTTTTAACACCGGCACAATCGGTGACGCGTAGTCGGCATAAGAAACCGGTTTCAAAATGCCTAATTGTATAAGCCGATCGATTTCTATGTCTACTTTGTCTTTTAAAGCGTACGGTACGGGCCGCGCTTTAATAAAGATGGGTTTTGCATCGTCCTTTAAATGTAATTTAACTTTATGCAATTTAAATTTGCCTAATTCGTCAGAAAACACTTTTGGGTAACAAGACTGTAACTGCTCCAATAATTTATGACTTTTATCGCAATAATTCATTGATAACATTTGTAGGTTAAATTTAGTAATAAAATCACGACCTAAAAGCGGTGGTCCTCCATTACGAATTACAAACACATTTAAAGTATGAGTTATTTCTCCATACGTAAAATTTAAACGCACTACCCTAAGGACTTGATGCTACTTCCTGTGTAGGAGTATAGACGTTTCTTAGTGTTTATTAATGGCACATTCTCAAAGAATTTCCTATAGTCTGTGTCAGAAATGGCTGTGACCGCAGATCCGCTATCGATTTGAAATTTTAACTCAAATCCCTCTACTAAAACTACAGCGGTCATGGGTTCTCCTGCATGCGAACAAATTTGGTACAACTCACCGTCGTCGTCGGGCTCGTCGAGCGTACCTTCGTTTTCGACGAAATTTATTTGGGTGCACATTCTGCGTAAATGGCCTTTTTTGTGACACTTTTTACATTTATAATTTGAATAACGACACTCAGACCATAGGTGATTTCGCAACCCACACACTTTACACTGCACTGTATTTTTCGGCTTTTTAGCTATCTTGAACAGCTGAGCAGCGGGCGCGGCCTCGCCGGCCTGCGCCGCCGCCACCGCGGACCCCGTGGCCGCGCGTGCGTTCCTCACGCTGTCCGCTATCTCCACCGCCTTTGCCAGTGTAACCTCTGGGATGTCTTGAGCGAATAGCTTTTCTTGTTCAGGGCCTGGCCGCATACCCATCAGGAACCGGTCACGGAGGGCTTCTTCGACGTTCTGGGAGTTACAACTTGCTGTCAGGCCGCGTAAGCGGGCTGCCCATTGTGCAAACGATTCATCGTCGTCTTGCACGGCCGTATAAAAATTGTAACGATCCCCGAATCCTTTCCTCTTCGGTATGAAATGGTTGTCCAACAAATCTACTATTTGTTCATACGGCACTTGCTGCAAATCCTTCGGTAAAGCCAAATCTGATGCGAGCTTATATGTGCCGTCGCTGAGTGCGCTAAGAAGCACGGCCCTCTTTTTCACCTCTTTTTCCACATCATTCGCGATAAACCACTGATTTAATTGGCCTTTATATGTAGGCCAAGACTGCGAAATATGGTCAAAACTCGTAAGAATTCCGAATTGTGCCATAACTATTTTCCGTGATGCGGGTAAGCCAACTCGTTGCCACTGTTACGTTTGAGAGCGGGATGCGTGCGAAGTAAAAGCCAGTCATTAGCACACTGAAGTGAGACGTTTATTCCATAACACATATAATGAGACATAAGTATATAGACATAAGTAATGAGGTTAATATAGATACCCTGTGTACCATATAATCGTTCATCATTTCAATTATGATATCCTTATTAACACTGTTACTTATAATAAACTTCAAGGACCTGCAACCCAGTTGTGATCGTTGCTTTACGATTATCTTAATAACATAATGAATTCTCTTCCTTGTTTGAAAATTTGAAGTATTTGTTAGTTACTTTCTTATCTTAATTAACTACATGTAGAGAGATAACGCAAATAATATTCTCGTTGCCGTTTACACTACAGGTACCAAGTAATGCAACTGTGTTGGAATCAGAATCCAGATGCTCGACCGTCCGCAGCTCAAGTACACGCCCTCATCAACCACCTTCACAGTACGCATACAGAACCAACAGCTTCCAAACCTGACACGATATCTGGCACTTCAGACTTTGAGGAACGCTGGCAAAGATTAAAACCGAACACGATCCCGAAAATAGACGAACACATCGCTATCATTCATGCGCCTTCAACGTCAACCACACATTTTAGCAGCTCTGACCAAGAATTCGACCACTCTCAAACGATCCAAGATTCGTTAAGTGTGGACTTGGACACCGCTGTATCTAGATCAAGTAGTATAATGTCAGACAAAGAACCCCTCTCTGTTCAAATAAAATCGGAAAGCTTAACAAACCTTCACGGATCACTGGAAGATGTTAGAAATATCTATCTCACGCATAACGAGATGGCTATACTTGAATGTCACCAAGGCAATATAAGCCTGGAAGAAAATAGGGAAAAAGAGCATGACAAATCTGACAGTTCAGTTGATCCATGGCTTAAAGATATTATGGCTGGAAGCCAAGATGACGTCAGCTACTATAAAGATGTCAGTGATGTTATTAAGAACCTCGATAATATACTAAACTCCGAGAAAACTTCAAGTTCTGAGTCTAGCCATCAAGCTAGTCCATCGAGAGATAATTTAAGTTTAGACTGCAAAAAAGATTATCCAATGCAGTCGAGTATGGTTAAGTCTCCTGGTATTACGAACTTTCAAAATATTCTAGAAACTGGCTTCAACACAAAACAGGATAGTCACGTGGGTGATGAAGACGATGGTGATCGAGATACGGTTGGAACACTAAGTCATTCATTTGAGCGACACAGTGATACAACCAGCCAACAAACTTTAGAGAATTTAACCCCAGAAACACCTATAAAAGATATGGAAATTTGCAGAATGGAATCTGAAGCTAGAATAGTTGATAGAGTGGCTGAACTTAAAGATGATGAATTGCCAAAAGTTAATATAGTTTGTAGTGATAATAAAATACCTAACCTTAAAGAGTTATGTATAGCCTCAATGCCTAGTGTAAGTGGAAATGTGAGTGTAAGTGAAGACTGTGGATCACCATGTGATAATTTAGAAAGAACTGAAAAGGAAACTAAGTCAGTAGATCATATAAGAAATACAAATTTACCTCATGTGAATGATGATTTGTTAGAACAAGTTGTATTAGAAAATGTTGAGCATGTAGTCTTGCCTAAAAAAGTAAGTGAAATGGAGACAAGTATTAAACTGTTGGACACTATTCCTACAATTACCTCTTTGCCATCAAGAGTAGAAAATACTATTCATCCCGAATTACTTAATGATCTCATTGAAATAACAATAGTTAAAGATTCTGTTAATGAAAGTTGTGAAAATAATCTTATTGGTGATGTATTACTACAAGGTAATAATAAAGAAGAAATAGTGCCTAAAACTTTCGAAAATAAGACAATAAGTCATCCAGTTTTAATAAAAGGTTTAGAAAATGAAATATCTCCTACTGAAATGAAAAATGTGGAAGAAGATAAAGATATTTGTTCTAAAACCATTGTTGAGCTCTACAAAACATTAAATGAGGAAATAAACACTCAAATTGACACTTCCTACGAGACTCCGAACATTATTTTACAAAATAATAAAGTTTTAAATATTTTGATTGAAAATGACGTAGTAGAATTGCCTGTTCAAGAAAACGGTAGTAATGAAATAAAAGCTGTCGGAAGTTCAGATTTACCTTTACTGGAAAATATGGTTAGTACTGGTAATGCTTCACCTAATGGCTGTCAAGAGAATAAAATAGAACCTGATTTGAGAACTGAAAAATCGAAAGATATTATTGAGTCAATTGCTTTCATTGAATTTGAAAGGAGCAACTTTATAGATAAACCAATATTAATAAAAACTGATAATAAACCCAAGCTAAGTTGTCCTGAAGAAGTAGAAGGAATAAATATTTCTGATATCAAAAGTCCCGCATGTTTAGAAAGTATAGATATTAGTGAAAATGAAAAAAGGAAATTAATAACTTTATCTACTGAAAATGTTATAGAACAAATGACCAATGACACATATATTTCCAAAATTCCTTCTCTTCAGGCCTTGTCTGAAGATATTCAAATTAATAGTTACTCAATACCAGAAGAAGTATCTGCAGAACTAAATACTCTTCTTGGAATAAATTCAGAAGCCTCAACTTTAACGAATCTCCCGATTTTTGAATGTGATGTTGTCACTGCAAAATATGTAAACGAAGATATTGAAGTTCCCTTCGATGATTGCATTCAACCTCCTAGATTGCCAGATTTGAGTAATTATAGTAATGAAGAAACGGTTTTGATAACTGATCTAGACAACTCTGCAGTAGTAGTACAGACGGGAATAATTAATGAAAGTGAGCCATCTTGTTCTTTTAATGAACTAAATCAAAATTTAGCTGAAGTTGAAACGCCATTAGACGTCAAACGAAATCTCGAAATTAAAGATTTCACTAAAAAATGTGAGAACACAAAATTATCTCATGAGACATTTACAAAACTATGTGGCGAAACAGACGATAAACCTTTACAATTGCCTACGGAATTTACAAGACATGAAATAGAACATACTTATTTAAATATAGAAACAGATAATAAACTATCTGTGTCACAAAACACACCTGAAATAGTACAAAATAGTAATAAAATTAATGAGGCTATTGAGGGAAACCCTTTAACAATGTCACCTATTTTAGTACAAAGTATTGATAAGGAAGCTGCAAATTGTAAAGGAACAACATGTAAAGAAGAACAGGAAAATATACCCGAAAAAACAGAAGAGATAAATACGCAAGATATAAATGATCCTGTTTTAGTTCAATTTGATCAGCAATTAAATGATAGCACTATTTATATGGATCTCATTAAAAATACTAATAGTGAAGTCTTAAAAAATTCGTACATAAGTGATAAAGGGAGAAAAGATCTTGAAGAAACCAATTCAAATTTGCAATTTTCAGAAAATTTAATGTTTTCAAATAATGTTGATAAGCTTGAATGTACTGAATATATGGATTTACCAAACGTCAATAAAACAAACACAGTTTTGGATACGGAAAAAATCGATTCAAGTGTAAATATTGATGATGCCATCGCTGTAAGCACTCCAAAAACGAGTGACACATCTGCTGCAAATGCAGAAGAAACTATAAAAAAATCTCCTACAGAAGCCGAAACACTTGTAATGAGTGAAAGTAAAGCACCAGATTATGGCGCAGGAGTGACAGTGACCAAATTAGAGCAGAGATTTGTCCCGGACTCATTAAGTCCTTTTGAATCACCTACTAGAAGTCACCATACTGACACATATGATGAGAATAGTTCAGTAGTTTTAGGCCCCTTTGAAAACTGCACGATAGAACTATTCAAAGGAGTAAAATCGCATGAGTTCACAGACATCCCCAGAGAAGAATTATTAGCATTCTCATCGAATTTTAGTGAGATGAACCTCGAAACACCGTCACCGTTACGCGATGGTAACTTTTTAAATGAAGTGCCAGACATTCTTCACGATGATGTTCAATTCGATGATATTACAAGCATAAGCGAATCGAAACCTTTATCCGCTCATGATGTAGATATTGTTGGAACTACTGGCACTCAGAGTTCAGAAAATTCAGAAGAAAGCCAATCTGAGACTCAAAAACATATATCGCCATCGACACCGCCGAATTCTCCGGGGATTTTCTTAGCCTCGTCATCTCAACAAAAGTATTTGGTAGACATAGATTTGAACGTAAATGATTCAGTGCCCGAACCATCCAGTTCTTTGCAGCAAGAAATAGAGTTAAATCAAATTGAGTTGCAGATAACGTCAAAGCTAGCAATGGCTGAAAACGAAAACAATTTGAACATTGAATATTCGGGGCCGTTAACTGTTGAGGGTTTGGTGGAGGAAGGGAGCAGTGATGAAGTGCCAGAAGCGTACTTAGCGGGAAATGGAAGCTCAGTGGAGGACTTCAGGAGTGGTATATGTCAACTCGATGAGGAGTGTGTGAAAGCACTGAGAAATGAGCTAGAGTTGAAACTGCCATTGGCGCAAGTAAGTATTACTTTATACATATAAAAAAATCAAATATCTTGAAGCAACAAAAGTTTACATTAAGTTTTTGTATTTAAGTTCTTATATAAGTATTTGAATCTCTTTTATATAGGATGCAATGAGGTAGGACTGTCTTTATTGGAAAGAAAATTTTTACTATCGTCAATTAATCATATTTAATAAACTTTACTAATATATAAGAGTAATTGCATAATATTTAACTATTTTCCAACGAATCGATAAATTCTCAATCAACACTGCTCACAACCATTCTTTAGAAAGTTTGTTCTGTGTAAAGTAATGATTTGGAGGAGAACGTCTAGTTAAGGCTTCAATTTGAAGAAGAGTGTATGAAATGTTACTGAAACAGGCAAAGCATTAGCCGCTCTCTTTGCACACTGTTTACCTATTTACCTGCTGCAGGAAATAAAAAATTAAATATTTTCAAGTGAAACACTCTTTTAATTTTGCATTGGTTTTTCGATATTGTATCGTAATGTTTACATGGCGAATGCAGTAATATTGTGTGTGTCAGGTGGCTGCGATCGAGCCCCAGTGCGTTAGTGAATGGGGCGGGGAGTTGCCTCCTCCGCCGGAGCTGGTGGTGAGCTACCCTGGCGCGCTCAGCCCCATAGCCGAGGAGACCGGCCAGCAGCTATCCGCCTACGACAACGATACCAACTGTGAGATTCTTCTTCATATTCTCCATGTCCATACTGTGATTTTTAATTCCCTGGACTAAAATTACAGCTGCGATCGACCTTTTTTTATGTTACACTAGCGACCCGCCCCGGCTTCGCACGGGTGCAATGCTGATACAAAATTAAATACACTACAGAAAAACTATGAACGTTATACATATAAACCTTCCTCTTGAATCACTCTATCCATTGGAAAAAACCACATCAAAATTCGTTGGGTAGTTTTAAAGATTTAAGCGCACAGAAAAGGCGACTTTATTTTATACTATGTAGTGAAGCTTGGAGCATAGTTTTCTAGTATGGCTCATTCATAAGTTAGTTATGTCAGGGGTTGATTCAACTCACCATTGTGTGTTGGGACACAAAATATCAGAGCAGTTTTAAAAAAATATTATCTATCGTTATAGTGAAAACTGTATCGTAATAGGCCAATTTATGCATGTACCTGAACAACTTTAAACCGCTCCCACGCAAATTCCCGCGGAATTCCCGGGACAAAAAGTATGGCACATTTTATTAAATAATTTTTGGTATTTATTGATCAGTGAAAAAGTCGCATTGGAATTACATTTTTTTTTCAATCTTGCCAATAAAAAATGATGAGGAGGATAAAAAATGTCTTAAGTAAATCTTAAGAAATTGCTATCGATCAGCAAAACCCGCATCGAAATCGGCCCAGTAGTTTTTAAGTGAATTCCAAACAAACAGCCGAAACAGAAATCTATAACAATTTTTATCGTGTTCTCCATCGTTTATTAAGTCTATTCCAGTAGATTTTTTTTAATATCTTCGATGTACAGGCACGGCATATTTATAATTTTATAATATTATAGATATTGATTTTGAAACAGGGAATCCTTCGACCCGCACGGATTCGTCGGAATCTTATCCGGAACCGTGCAACAACTCGACAGACGAAGCTACAGAGCCGCCCACTGGTGCACAGACTCACACCCACTCCACATACACCATACATTCTAATGACCATACTTACACCGTACAAAAAGATGTTGGCAGCAGTAAAGAGTAAGTACATTTCATATTTAATCAAAAAGATTGACAAAACTGTATGACTGAATAAATGAAAACTCTGTTCTTTACCATTAACTAGCTAACCTAACCAGGAAAGAACAATTGTCAGTTACAGCCGGAATATCAATTGCCCAGCAAAACATGTTACTTCAGAAA
Source organism: Dendrolimus punctatus (assembly GCA_012273795.1). Classification (NCBI taxonomy): domain Eukaryota; kingdom Metazoa; phylum Arthropoda; class Insecta; order Lepidoptera; family Lasiocampidae; genus Dendrolimus; species Dendrolimus punctatus. Next base: position 17,584,455 of record CM022539.1, read on the forward strand.
TCCCTCCAGATCCTATGCTGCTTCATGTCTTACAACTCTTGCTGCTTTTACATTTAGGGATATAGCACAAAACAACCAGACTTTCAATCTAACTTAGTAAAATAAGTCAAAAAGGAAATTTGACTTTGATTATTAATAGAGTTAGACTTTTGTATGAGACATGTAGGCTGAATTTTTTTTTATAAAGTAATTTTAATTATTAAGTTATAGTTTATCATAAAAACATTTTTATATAAAAAATGTTGGTTGCTGTGGTATTTTACTAGAAAAAACTGACTTAAAAAAATCATTTCAGAATTTCAATGACTGCAGACAGTTTGAACGCCAGTCCCTATAAAAAGATAAAAGACGACCCAGAATCTCCGACCAACGAAAAAACCTTTATCAAAGAGGATCAAGCAAAAGAATCGAACTGTGAGAGGTTGTCACAAGTATCGCCGTTCCTCGTTAGTCCAACGACGGACACGTCTGCTCCGGACAACTCTGATAACTTCGACAATGCTACCGGTGTTTCTACTTTATCTAAGACAACACTCCCTACAGATGCCAAGTTGTCAAAACCGACAGAGTGCTTATCCAAAGCTACCAGCATTGACTCATGGTGCTCCAATGACACTCTATACAATGTCGAGGAGAACTTCGACGACATGGCCGTAGACCTGGAGCCGCCTTCGGAATCCGAACATAAAAAAGGCGAAAAGGAAGAGGGGAACAGTGAAAGCACAGACACCTTAACCCACAACGAAGACGAAAAAGAACTGAGCCATTGTTCAACGTATATCATACACGACAGCAAGTCTGAGCCATGCGAGACTTTTTCGCCAGACTCGATGACAGCGAACGATAATAACACGTATACGAAAGCAAAGACTGAAGCGGTCGGCGTTACACCATCAACCGTGAAGTCTGAGTCGAGGAATAGTCCGACGAAAGACTTAGCGTACGGTACGCTCATGTCTGAAATGCCGTCCTATTCAAATTGTACTACTGAAGCTGCATCTTTTTTGGAAGATTTATGGAAGTTTCCTCCACCAGAGTTGGTACGACGATCTCCTATCGGAAACGAACCCACCATGACTCCACCAAAAGTCACAGAACATAAAGAAACGATTATAGCCGAAATAGATAGTCCGCTGACTGCTGAACCACGAATCAAGAAGATGGATAGCATTGAAATTAGTTTTATACAAAACAATTCTGTACAATACAGCCAAACTGAAAGTTCAGAAAGTCAAGACTTAAACAAAGATATACATAGTCCAGTCAGTAACTTCATGCAAGGTATGACACCGTCAATTACAAGTACACCTCTGACAGAGTTAAATGACTTTGATGACGTTCAGCCGATACCAATGCAGCTACCAGAGACAAATGAATCCCCAGGGTTGATTCCAAATATTCCAAACTTTCAAATGTTTATGCAGTCGGCAGAAGTAAGACCTCAGGACTTGTCTACCAGTACCAGTAATCAATTTACCAAAAGTGAACCATCTGAGATATTATTAGAAGGAGACAGCAGGACTTTAAGTAGAAACAGTAATAAAGATAGTATAATTGTATCAGAACGAACGCCGACTTATTCAGATTTCGAAAATTCTGCTGTTACCAAACCGCAAGAGATTACTTTGGTTAATTGGTCCGGTCAGAGTATAGAAAGCGGAATTAGTTCTGAGGGATTTAAGCGTTTCGAAAATTCAGCAAGAAATGTGCCCCAGGATTTATCGTCGTTAATAGATGCAACCTCATGGCTATTGAGAACTGAGAGGATATCGAGTGAGCAAGCCATGGATGGCGTGGCTAGTTCATCGAATGTAGATTTAGTCAGTGAAAGTAGGAGAATCATGAATGAATGCGGTGAAGAACCAACGCAATCTCTAGCTATAAATCCGCCTAGTACTACGAATTTAATAGAATCTCAAAATTTAGTTAACTTTAGAGACTCAAATAATCCATATTTGATCAATTTCGACATGGATGAGGAAATGGACCAGCCTCATTCCATTATTATAACTGAAACTTCATTAGAACATTTTAAGGAAACTCCACACGAATCTTATGAATCTCACGCTGGAACAAAATATTTAGATCTTAATTGCACATATGATTCACATGCTAGTAGAAGTCAGCCAAAACTAAATGGTGAAATCAACATTGATGCTGACAATTTTAAATCGCCTAAATCGAATGACACTGAAGAAAGATCAGAAAATTCTATACCGAATACAGACACGTCAAATGAAATAGCACAACCAGAAGTAATTAAGGATTTATCTATGGAGCAAAGTAAAACTTCAAACGGTTCACTAGAAGATGATAAACCAGCAGATGCTATAAAATGCAATGGCAGTAGTCAAAAATATGCAGTAGTGAATTTCCTGAGTGAAACTTTCGAAGAACTTTTAGAAAGCAATGTAGATGATGGGGATGTTAAGGATTTAAAAGCCGAAGACTATGATGAAGATTTTTCTAAGAATAAACCCCCACAAGAATTTGAGGAGCTTTTGGAAACTCCTATCGAAAATCCACCTAAAAGTATCAAAGAGGAGATTGATGCAACAGAGGGAGGTGTCACAAATGGACGTGTTGTGGAAAGTGGCAAAATCACATCAGTCACTGAAGATTTTTTACAAAATGAAAAGAAATTTTGTACTCTTGATTCGTACTTCCCATTATTGAGTGATATAAGATTTACTGGTGAGTTATTTTGTTGATAAATCATTCTTTAATTTTAAATGCCATTCATGAAGTTGCTTACAAAATACTAGTAGTAAGAAGAAATGGATTACTGGCAAATTAGCAAATGATAAATGTTATTGTGTTCTGATTATAGAACAGTTTTTAGCAGTTGTTTAATAGATAGACACAAGTTTATAATTATATATACGTACAATATTTTGGTTGAAAATATTATTAACATGTATATAATAGGTCCAGCCACGGAAATAATGAGCACCTCATTTAGCCAAGAATCTCCTACTGCGCCCACTTCTCCAGAGTGCGAGCAGGACAGCAAACCACACGCTGTCGCTGAAATAATGAAGGAGTGGGACAGCGATAGCGATACTCACTCTACAAATTCTTCTAGTGGGGAGTTCATATGGAAGGTGAGTGTTATTTTTATGTGAATTTTCCAGGTCGGTTCGAGGAAAATGTAAATAATACGTTGGTGTATTTAATTCAGTTAAAAGTGTATCTATACATTTTAATAAAAACAAGTGTCTTTTGATTACGTTAATTTGTCACCATAATTTCTATCTACATCGTAAATTAGTGACAAATATGAAGCTGCCGTCTTTATTTAAAAAAATAACCTATACAAGTTTTGTTATGTTATATTGTCATAGTCATTTTTAGACAAAAATTATGAGCAGTTGCGCATATTCCTTGTGAATATTGGAAGCCTGGGCTCTTATTCATTCATATTAGCTTAGCTTATTCATATGTTGTGTAAATTAAAGTTATATGATACAAAAATTATAAAATGTTCACACATACCAGTTGATCAAGTGAACTCTTGTAACAGGATTTGTCGAAACTAGAAGCTTTATTTCTAAAATGTTTTAATATTAAAGCTAGCTCTGTAAAGAATTGTTTAATGACTTCGATAATAATTTTATAAGTATACTTTCTTTTATATCTATTATCAATGGTTTAATTTAGTTCTACTGTTAACAATGATCAATTACTGAAGTTTTTATTACAATGGATTGGACACCTACAAATTAAATTAGTATAATGGGCTAAGTCATGGAGCAAAAAACATGGGGAAGCATTTAAGTATGGATGCCATATTCTTATTAAATGAGTGGATAACATTCCGTGTAACTTATAGTTAGATTTTATTATCTGAATACTGTAATGGTGTGGAAACTGTAGTCCCTTATCCTGCTTAGTGTTTATATTCGAATAAAGGTGATATTTAGTGAGTTGGCGGTGCTATTGATTCAACTTGACGTTTATATGTCAGACATTTCACTGTTAAATTGTCATATATATATATATATATACATAAATTATGGAGGGTAGAGGTAAGAAGGACCATCTAGTATGGGGGATCAGTTGAAAAAGTGTCCACCTGTAAACAGCAGCAGCAGCAAATTATGGTTCGAGAACTCGTCAAAATAGCGCTAGTTTAGGAAAAGGAAATATGAATTTAGCAGTTATAAAGAAGTGAGGTGTGCCGAGTTGCAAAATTTAAAAATTATAATTTGGAAAGTATTGAGACTTTCTCGTATTGAGATGTATGTATATAAATTTTTGACCAATTGGATTTTTGAAACCTATTTCACTAATTAAGAAAACTAACTAAATTATCTGAAAATTCCAATATGAAGAGACATGCAATAGTTACATTTTCGTATTATGCGCGGTGACAAAGAGGAAGTCTTTCTTTCCTTCTTTAATCTAGTATATCCTACTCTAATTATTTGTGGCGCTATTTTTAAATACTTTCCACTTACTATTATGGCGCCATCTTAATTTGCTGCCCTTCAGTGGACACTTTAATATAATGAGATGGTTCTCCTTACCTCTAGCCTCCATGACATAAATATTCTGTGCTTGTGATTTAAATAATAACGAATCATGTTGAATTACGTCATATAAAAGTCAAGTTAGATTGGATTGGCATTATGAGTGATAATAATGCATCCTGAACTATAATTAAGCGCCCTTGGCTTCATAATTTATTTACAGATGCCCCTTTACTTTATTTATTTATATGTACAACTGATGCGGGATTTATTTTGCGCTTAAAGACAAAAGAATATTTTGTAATGAATATCACATCTGGAACATTTAGTTAAAAAAAATATTATTATAATTTTGTAGTGAAGGGGTCTCGAGACTTTTTACTTAACTTTTTGGTTTTTTCGTGGGCCGCGACATAAAAATCGTTGAGAAACAATGCCTTAAACAAGTGTGAAATAAAGCGAAGCATTCTTTACAAACTTGTGTACGTAAAATTGTCACACATGGCTTGCGTTTGTGGTTAAAACATATACATATTATATGTAATTATTGATAACCCTTGTTTTGTATACTAACTTCAGAATGTAGATTCTAGGTTTGTCTCATGATGAAATCTTATGTGCTGATGCTTTGCTGTAAATAAAATCTATATAAATAAAAATGAATTGTAGAAATATATGTACGCGCATAGCTTGAGAACGACCTTACCGATTTTGATGAAATTTTTAGTGTGTGTTTGAGTGAGTCCCTGGATGATTTAGGTTCACAATTGAAACCGGTAGGTGGCGCTAAAATGGGGTTCTAGGTTTTTATTCTTTCAGGGCTGGACACCGTCTGCCGAGACCTCTAGTTTAATATAAATCATATATTTGCCGCAAGTTTACCTTTAAAAACGTTTTGGTTGTACATATAAATAGATGAAATGATATATATATATATAAATACATATTTGGTGTTGGTGTGCTTGCATGTAAATGTTGACTTGTCTGTGTGTGTGACCGCGTAGGACGGTGAAGGCCACGAGACGTCTGTCGTACCCTCCACGCGCTTCGAACACGTAAGTCCCTTATGCTATACATCGTATCGTATTTTATATACCTATCATCCATTATTTCATACATCATGCTAGTGTGCATGTTCCATAAGTATGCGGGTTTTGGTATAGGGAAAATTTATACGTAAAAGAAATGGGCCAAATGTGTGTAAGTGGAGCTTTGTATATAGTAGACGAATGTCCACTGTTTTATAGCATTTGTTTACAGAACTCAAAATAAGCATTTAATCTTAAATACCCTACATTCCAAAAACTACTGATTTCGTATTATTGTAATTTAATGTCATGTCAAGTATTTTTGTTGCTCTACTATCTTTTTTTGTTATATATTTTCATTAACTAATATTTTGACTATTAAATTCTTTAAAAACCGTTTTTAAGGATCGTGGTTTTATTTTTTTGAAGATTTGGCTAACCCTTAGTTCCATATTGGGGTCACCCCTAATGTTTATTTTTTCGCGATTTTACTACACCCCTTCAACGTCATATGGACTAAATATTCCTGTCGAATTTCATCTATGTAAGTCCGCTAGTTTCTGAGAATAACGATTGTCACAAATAAAGATAAAATAAATAGAATAAAAGATAAATATAAAGATAGTTTAAGAGGATTTTATTACAAGCACTCGTTGGAGTGCTTGTAATTTATTATATAATTTATTTATAATTTCCTTTGGGAATGGACTGTCCTGGCCTTTGGAACCTGAATAATATGTTGTACTTTTCCTTAGTACAGCAATCGGTAGATATAATATCCTGCAAGAATTGTAATTGCGTCTCTTTAGTGGGATTAAAGATTATCAGGAACAAATATGAGTAAATTGTAAGCTAAGTTGGTGCACGTGTAAACATAGATAGCCCAATAAAACTTTTTTATGATAATTTTTTGCCGATTATGTTTGTTAATCTGTATTTACTTGACTGCTACAATCATCTTTGTGTCTGCGACTTCATTTGCACTTACTTACTTATCCTACAGATTTGAAGATATATTTTTTTATAATATGACAACTGACTAATTTTTTTCCACAAAGAATGAATGTTTTTTTATTCGTGGTGATACTGCTTGCCGATAACTTGTATTATTAGACAATACTGAATACAATATCTTAATTGATACAGCTATTGAAATTAGTTTGTAGAGACGCTTAGGCACATCCTTTTACAATATTATTATACTAAACGATATCTCTCAACACTATCTATTGTACAGACGAGTAGAATACCCGGTGAGACGCAAATGACAATCATGTCCCACTAGGGATGACTTTGGCCCAGTAATAAACGTACTGGGATGACCATTCGCAGTATCTTTCATGGTGGGTTCAAATAGCCACTTTCGTAGAGGCGTGATATGAATATGACAATAAAATGGTAACTTAATCCATATCTTGCATTACAAGTATGTGCGTGCATCTCCCAAAAGTGGCCATTTAGACCCCTAAGATTTTTTAATACCAGTTTTTCAGTTATCGTTTTGAAATCACTCTGCATGACATTTAGATATAGTTTTATTAGAATGCGAATGAAAAATCATCTCATTTTTTTATTGGTAATTTTAGTTTGTACGTACTTTTTTCAATTAATATCAATAAAAGCCGCTTATACAAATCATGAATTGAAAATCATTTTTTCCGTTTATTTATATTTATTATGGGTCATCGACACCGGTGCCTCATGAATTAGACATTCCTGATGAGGAACTGTGTCACACGGAAAGTTCCATGAAACCACGCTTTGTCAAAGCTTTGAAGAAATGTTTATAATTCAGAAATTTCAGTATTGGATTTCGAAAGCTATTATCTTCCCGAAATCTTTTACTTAAAGTTTTTAGATCGTCCAATCGCATTTAATGAACACTTATTTTTCTAATAGTTACAACCCGCTAGAGTTGACTTGAAACTTGATGTTGATTTGGATCGGGAGGGGAGCGCGCATTCCGCTCAGGTCTCAAGTTAACTCTTGTGAATGATATTTTTTATTACCACCTAAACAAACTCATGTGGCGGGCACCTCATCCAATGTGTCTATTATAAGGTCCCTTGTAAAAATACGTTGGGTATGGCTGATCTAGACTAAAGACATGAATTACAATAAAATATAATAATAATACGTATCACATACGTGTTATGCCTGATTACATTCATCATTTTTTTTAAAGATGCAAAGCAATAATACGTATGTATGTATGAATTGGCATTGTAGCAACGTGGGAGCGGCGGTTCGACGTCGAACTCCGGCGGTGGTGCCGAGATGAACTCGATGGGTTCGGATGCGGGTGGGGCCTCCGGGGCGTCGGGCTCCGGCTCGCTGGGCTCGGGCTCCGAGGGCGACGAGGTGGAGTTCGTGCCCTCGTCGTGGGACTGCCGCGCCGCGCCAGCCAAGTCCTCGCTGAGGAGCCTCGAACAGACGCCGCCAGTGAGTTTAAATACTTTATGGTATTCTGATAGTATAGATAATTTTAGATATACATTGAATACTGGAAAACGTCTCTTATACAGCGGAAATTGGCAAATTGTTTTCTTTCTGACATCATAATATTCTTTCGCATACAGCTTACTAACAAACACCAGGTATGCTGCTTAGGTATATTTTTATACAATAAAATTAACAAAATTTTACGATTTTATGATTTTACATACCAAGAGTGTAAGTTAAAATTAAATAATTGGCTTTTAACTCTTGACTATGATGGGACAGAACAATTGTTCAAAATAAATATACTATAACACAACTAACTAATAAGTACATCCCGAAATCTTGTTTTTTATTTAATTGATAATTGTCATCTTTATTTTTATTTTTTTAGACATACAAACTCACAATATCACAAGTCAGACATAACACACACACACACACACACACACACACACGCACACACACACACACACACACACACACACACACACACACACACACACACACCACACGCACACACACACACACACGCACGCACGCACGCACGCACGCACGCACTCATACATATTTCATCCTTTTTTCTTTTAGATGAATGTAACTACAATAATTTCACAACAAAGGACCAATGAGTTTCAGAAATTTGTGAATTATATTTTTACTCAATAAATGATTTTTGATTTTTTTTAAATCATAAACATTACACAATTTTATCAGCGTTGGTGTCGAACACATATGTCGAACATGGGGTCATATAAGTTAGGTATTGAGTGGTGTGTGCAGGACAGCAAGAAGCGCGTGGTGTTCAAGCGGCAGAAGTACCACTGCGTGTACGAGTATCCGCGCGAGGTGGCCGACATCGACGCGCACTCGCCAGCTGCCTACCTCCCGGATAGATCCACCTACTCCGGTCTGTATTATTTATGTTAGAATTTTAAACACGCCGACGAGTCGTTTGCCTGTATATCTATCTCAGGCAATAACAAAATTTCAATATTTAAATAAATTGAATGTATTTCAGAGTGGGACCCGTCAAGCGCGGAAGAGGCCGAACTCGGCTATGGACAGCTGTTTGGCGCACCCAGTGCGCTCGACTTGTACCCGCTGCGGGCCGGGATCGCCTTGGGCGCAGGTATTATCATACATACTTTCTATCTGATGTTGTTGTGTTTAATACGAATTAAACTTAAATACCTTCTTGAAGTTCGTACATGTCATTGCGTGGAATGTAGGTACAAAGTTCATGAGGTGGCGCGTGCAGAGGCTGAAAGGGGATAGTGTTGCGCTCTCACTTGCACGTTATTCGAACTAGTATAGCGTCCCTTTCGCACTATACCCTGTAAGGTGCAAAAACATGAACACTTGACTGATGGCGAACATTCATGATGCTAACCACTCCTGGGTGCATTGAAGTTTTGTGCGTACTACACTAGTATAAAAAAAACTTTAAAATAAAAATTGTTTTCTAAATTTTTATTGTATTTCAAATGGTCGTATCTTTGTTCAAAATGGCCGTAACGGAGTCTTAAAAAACGCAAATTGAATTGAATTTGAATAAGAGCATAATTATTTCAGATTATGATGAGGACTTCTTCATCTCATCGTCGGCGAGGCCTTTCGAAAGCCTCGGAATAATGTCCACCACCAGCCAGTTCTTCCCCGGGATGCACATGAAGCAGGCACTCCTCGAACGGGAGCTAGCAGATGATATCACCGAGGACTTTCCGCCCCCACCTTCCCCATTGATCACCACAACGACCCCCACATTGGATTTCACAACCCCGGACTCGGGAGTCGAAGACATCACACCGGGCTCTACCACGGATGAGGATTTCAAAAAGAAACTTCCCGAAAGTGAACTCACATGGAGACCTGTCGACAGTGGGAGTTCCAGCGAATCGGTAAGTCCAAGCTCACCGGGTGGGGAAGCCTTGGGGGGCCTTCGTCATACGAGGGATAAGCTCAAGTTGGACCTACCACCGAGCCCTCATATACCGTCTCCGAGGCATAATAGGGTTTTCAACTTCGTACTAGACAAACCTAAGCGGAGAACTCAAGCAGAGGGCAACAGTACTCCGCTTGTCATGACGGATGACACTCCGGTTGTAACCTCCGCCTTGCCATTACCAAAAGACTGCGAAGATATGTCCATACCGGAACCGACTTTCAGCACGTTTGGTAAAAGCGTGCAAAAAGTTGAACCGGAGCAAAAGATTATTTTAACCGATGGTATCGATGATGGGGAGGTTAAGGAGGAAAGCCCCAAAGTGGTTGAACCTGTCAAAGGGGAGGGTACTGTTTTGGACAGCGGGGACGAGGATTCGGGAATTGAGAGTAGTTCCAAAGCGACCCTAGAAAGGAATAAAACATCAAATGTGTCGTAATTAGAACAAATGTTAGGTGTAGTTTTTGTTATTGTAAAAATAGGTATGTTATTATTGTGGAATCGCTGTATTTACCGCCTATGTTGCGCTTGTCTGAGTAAAGACATCACTCGTAGCGGTGGCTGCGGTACTGTCTTACATATCCAAAAATAGAACCTTAAATAATGGATTCTGAACTTTGAAATATAACCTCTGATGTCATACGATTAAAGCGTTAGATCACTTGGTTCACTGGAACATAGAAGTTTCGTTTTCGACGCCCAGTAGGAGAAATCTCTTAAAGGGACTTTTATTTACTCTGGTATGGGTGGGTCCGAGGTCGGCAAAAACAACCTGTGGTTTTCGCTTAGCTTGTGAATATACAATGTGTGGATTTGTGTATAATATTATTTATAGGTACATAAAAAGTAATGTAAAGCCATAAGTATTCTCACTCTTCAATTTTAATGTGAAGGACAGTATACCCGCCAGGGTTGTCCAAGGGCTGTATCAAAAATAATATACAAGACTAAACAGCGCATTGTAGGCGGTAAAAGAATCATTTTAATCGACGTGTAGAATAGTAGTTAATTGCGTCGAATATAAATAATGCCATTAAAATAGCTGATAGTGTTTAAGGCGCCGTGAATTTTTCGTAGAATTTGATTAAAATGATCATAACAGAATTACTTATCAGCATTCGAAGAACGAAATCAATTTTGTATCAAATTCTGTATAAATGTATTAAGGTCAAAAGGCGTACTAAGAATTACGATAGCTCAGTAAAATAAATACTTTGAAGAAGCACATCATGACATCATGCATTTCAAGATGATGGCAAAAATTCAACTTATAATCTAATGGGAAAAATCTTCAAACTTAATTAAACAGAAAATTAACTTCAAATTTTAATCGAATGGGAAAGAAACTTTAATTAAATGGAAAACTAAGTTCAAGCTTTAGTAAAATCTGAAATAAGCTTCAAATTTGAATTAAATGAGAAAGAAACTTCAATTAAATGGAAAACTAACTTCAAACTTTAGTTAAATGGGAAATAAGCTTCAAATTTTAAATAAATATGAAAGAAACATTAATTCATAATCAAATGAGCAGAAACTTCACACTTTAATTAAATTTTAATTCAATGGTAGAGAAACTTCAAATTTTTGAAGGAAATGGTGTAAATGACATGTTAAAATAATGAGTTTTGGTTGGGAGGTTAGTTATTTTTGCTTATATTCAAATGCATGAGCGTTATGGTTAATGAAAGTGTTCTAGTGAAGTTATTTTTCTACTAGGCTCTTGTCATTCATAGTATTCTGCCACGTTAATCATATGAAAACGTTTCAAACTGCATTGAGTTTTCTGTTGAACTCCTCATACAGTCTTCTATATACATATCCTAATACATCTTCGGTCATTTTAAAATGTGTCAATACTTATGAGTTGTAGCTGAACTGTAATTATAGGCATCTGTGAATAACCATATAAGAAAGCAAAGTTAAACCGTATTATTTTAAGATTTTCGTATTTATTTGAAAAGTTTTTATAGAAATGAACTTTTATAGGTTATTATTTAGTAGATGTTTATTTTATGTATTTGGCATAAGTAAGGTACGTTTCCATGATGCTTTTAGCTGTGTGAAAGTAAGGCGATATAGTAGAATGTAAAAACTAAGTATTGTTGGCGTGAAAGGAATCACTTGTCTATGTTATGTAATACATAAAAGAAAGAGTTGCTACATGATCAAAAAATAATAAATTACTTGTTATGTATACAAAAATTGCACATGTCATACAAAAACATATGTATATTTTAGTATAATCATAACTCGTTTTTCTAAGAAATTAATTTCGGAGATAGATAATTAATTATATTATTAAAATCATTGTTTTTCTGAAATTCAGTACGCAAATTCCAATCTTATTTAGGTTTTATTTTATACATAATTATAATTTAAAATATGTAGGTACATGCAGTTACATTTGCAGTGGAAACGCACCTTTATTGTCCGAAATATCCCACTTAAATCAATTTCTTGTACCTACTAGAAATCTCCCATAATATTACGTATATATAAAAAAGCTTTATGAACCTAATCTAGTTTACCTCTTATATTAAACCACCAACCAGTGGATAACAATCACTCAGTTATGGTACAAAGTAACACATAAACCTTATTTAACATGACAATGGAAATAGGCCATTAGACATAGTTTGATACTTTTTACTAGCTGGATATACATAAAGTTTTTTACACATGAAGGTATATTCACACTGACTATGAAACCAACAAACTAACAGACATTCGCAGTACAGGTTTTCGAACGAAAAGTTTGTAATGCGCGCAGTACAGTTTTTCGAATGGAAGTTAGTAATGCGCATGCATCTGTTTTTCCACTCTTTTGACTGGTTTAAAATCGTGTTGGAACATACCTTAAACGAAAAAGATTTGTGCGGGTGTTATTTTATATTTATTATTAATTATACATAAAATATCGGTACATTGTGTCGTCCTCTTCTCGGCTGAAAGGACTGTACAGATGCCTTTGTGCGCGAGAGTCGAAAATGTTGCAAATAAAAATAGTTATAACGCCATTATTAGTAGGCCGCGTTTGAAAAAAATCCGTGCATTTTTTTGAATAATTGTTATTATTATATATCTATAAAATATATGGCCTATATAATTCGTTGCCATTATTAATATGTATTTGATTAATTATCGAGGATTATTAGCTAATTTCCATGTTTTTTTTTTAAATTCGACGCAATGCGTGTTTCTCGCGACGCGTGCAAAGATACTTTTCAAATTATTAAGTATATCAGATTTCGAATATTAAGAAATTATAGATATCGATAATTCATCACATTTCTAAAAAGTTCGCTAGTTATTTTCGAATAACTTCTAGTTATTTTCATACGTAAAGCAGTTTTTTACTCTTCATTTTTTTTAAATAGTATATTATTTCCATAGAAAAATTCTAGGAGTGACAATAGCCCAATAAATGTTGCTCTGAAGATTCCCCAAATCATACGTTTCCAGAGGGGGCGACTATTCTCTTGCGTATTGATATATTTGAAAACAGTAATAGAGTTCCAACCAAGGTATTATTAATATGTTCTTAAGTTTTCGAGACTAGTATACATAATAAAACTACGTTTTAACGGTTTTCAGCGTGGCAATTTATTTGACTTATTATTTCGACATTAGCCGTCTTCCGTGATCACGGCTACTGAAAAGTGGCCAAAACCTCGGAATAATAAAAATCAAATAAATTATCGCGCTTAAAGCCGTTAAAACGTAGTTTTATAAGGTATTATATATTATTATATTTATTTGAATTTTATCTATATCGAGTAAGAGTAATTTTGAAGGCTTCTTTGTGGTTTTAAAGAAATTTTCAAACTTAGTTTAACTCAATATGAATAAGACCGAATAAGTTTCACTTTAATTTATGACCTAACTGGATGTAAAAGTGAAGTCAATCCAACTGTTTTCTTCACAAAACTGATTTTTTAAATTGTTTCTGGTTGTATTTTGTCCTATGAATAACTTTTATTTGGTGATTGAAAAATCAACCAATAATAATTTGACTGGTCTAGTTCAAAAATAAATATATTAAATAATAGAATTTTGGATAAAGTAGTTAGGGTGTTCTTTTTTATATCAAAACGCATAAAAAAAGTTATTTTTTTACTTTTTCAGAGTATAATTTATATATGTATAAAATATTACTAGACAGTTTTCACTGCTATTGATTTTCTTACAGGTTAACGCGTCTTACTAAGGTAGAATTCGTTTACACGCCATATCCACTCTATTGAATTTAATTATAATTTTGCATGATCTGTTTTCAATATATTTTTTGAATTTGATAAAATATTCTCTCTATTTAATATAGTATTTTTCAAATAAACAAGTATATTCACCTGATATGCTAAATTAATTTGAATAATTTCGACGTGTAAGCTGAACATTGATTGTATTTTGTCTATATTATATAATTGTGATTTGTATGTGTTGCCGCACAAATGGTATACAGCGTGTTATATCTTCCTGTTTGTTCATTTGCCTACTGGTTAAAATTTGGCATAAACTCCAACGGTCTTATTCATATCGAGTTAGAGTAAGTTTGTAGGGTTCTACAACGACCTTAAAGACACCTACAAACTTACTCTAACTCAATATGAATAAGACCGTATATTTGTAATGTCAATTTTATGCCAACGGTAGGATAAAATGATGGATAACGATATTGAAAGCCGGCGTTAATCAACTTCATCGTTTATGGAATAAAAATTATTAATTAATTTCAAATATTCGGTCTTAAATAATGTTGCTAGCCAATTCTTAGGTGAGTTAAATTAAAATTAAATTGATATTAAGTGTAGAATTTTAGATGTAAAGATTTTGTGGTGATAGATCGATTTTGCGTTTTTATAGCACGTCAGCAACAGGCTGCAATCTCATATTTCACTATTTTCTACCAATTCATTATATTTAATTTTCGGTCATATTTGCATTACTGTATTATAATTATTTCTTTGGTTATTATTATACACAACAAACAGAAAAATAATGTGTAGAATTGAAAATTTTTATTGCCTAAACTAGAAAGAAAAGTAAAAGAATTAAAAATAATAAAACGATATATTTTAATTTTATGTTATCAGCCCTTACTTACACATTATATTAAAATATGGCTTGTTCAGATTATTTGCAGAAAAACATTTCTTGTCCAGCCATCTGTTGCTTGCTTATAATAAACAGAGATCGACCTGAAGTTTGCCGCAGCTGATTTTAAAGTATTAGTCTGAACAAGACACATTACAATACTACTTAGTTTATTATTCAATATTTTGTTCAGTTTGTTAGTGTACTTTATTATTTAATAATAAAAAAATCAGAGACATAGATCCAAAAAATTTGAACAGTCAAATGAAATATTCCCCTTCACGATAATTTGATGCGCAGTGTTACCAACAATCAAAAATATTAACACCTAAAGCTAGAGTCGAAAATACCTAAAATTGCGGTAATTACTTGTTTTGTATTGATTTCTCTTTATAACCTATATTTATTATAAAATGATATTAAGTGATGTTAATTTTTAGTTTGGAAATCCTGCACGTCAATTTATCGTATATTAAAAAAACCGTATGCGCCTCGGGACGCCTTACAAAGGTGATAACTTAGTCTACCTACCGTTGCCGTATTCGCAAGAGAAAGGGAAGCCAGACTGGCGTCGTAACGCGTTACGTAACGAAAAGATTTACCTTCCCTTAAGAAGTTATCACTTCAAAAAGAGTGTGCCTCTCGGGACGCCCGATAGAAATGATAACTTAGCCTACCTACCGTTGACGTATTCGCAAGAGAAAGGGAAGCCAGACTGGCGTCGTAACGCGTTATGTAACGTACCGGTCTACCCTCCCATAAGAAGTTATCACTTCAAATAAAAGTATCTTCAGCTAGTCTCGATATATCAACGTTGGGTCCAGTTTGTTAGTAGATAATTTAATGATATGACTTTGTGCTGTTGCTGTCGGTGCCCCAGTAAGCGTGTGCCACTCAACGTCACCCACATGATTGTATGCAATTCGTCCAAGAGTGAACCTAATGTGCAATTCTTCTCATTTCCATATCATCGCGTTTTAGTTGTTTAGTTATTTGCTGTAAATATAATTTAATGTTATGAAAGGAAATTAATTAAAAAGATAATTTTTTTTAATATGAAAATTTATTAATTAATTATTGTACTGCATACGTGTTTATTGTTCTGAACATTATTTTTAAACAGTTTTTTTTAAATGTTTTTCGTTAATGTACAGGTGTAAATAATCGATAGATGTTCATTTTGTTATTACGTAGTGAAGGGAACCTTGTTTTGGCAAAGCGCGACTGCTAGCAAGAGATTCACTAACGTCAAATTCATAAATTCAAATATAAAATGAAATTTGTTACTTTCAACATTTATAGGAAGATTGTATTTTATCATTTGATGGTAAATTATACTAAGCCTTGAGTTGGTGCTTCTCTTGCAAGTGGTTGCGTGGTATACAAAATTGTAATTTCAATATACAAATATAATATTTAATACTTCAATATTTGACATGTGTTTTCATATTACATCCTTTCCTGAGTCTTAAATTTTATTTTATATTAAATTTTATTTAACGAAAAAATAATTGTCTCGTATCCATAAACTTTGTCTAATATTTTGTGTTTCGATTGATGGCAATGCTAGTCTTTCTTTACCGTCATAAAAATAACTAAGCGCACATGTAGACGGCACCGCCATCGCGCTGTTATGTTGTGAATTTTGCTGATGTTCGTTTGACAGCGAGAGTGCGGTGGCGGCTCGGTCTTGCCTAGCTTGCACAATTTTACGGCGCTGACTTAAAGGCCTAGTTGCCAAGCCATAAATATTTTAAAAAAAAATACGGCGCGGTGGTGTCATGTATACGCGCTCTGAAAGTATATAAACCGTGCTAACGCAACGACAGGTTTCGTTGGAGTTTATAAGCTTTATAGTATAGTTTTCATAACTTTGAAACATTACATTGGAAAATAAGTATTTTATTAAAATTATGCCTAAAGTAAAAATAGTACTCCTCAAGTATAGAGAACTAAAGTATCGTAAACGACTTCTTGTAAGATGTGGAAATAATGAAAATATATCAGTGAATGTGAAGGATGTATTATGAAAACATTTTTGTATTATATTAAAATGAAAAACAAGGAATTATTTGAATGAACTGTCCAATTATACATATAATTATCGTATTTATTTTTTGTAACTTGTTATTGATTCGTGCAGTATTTAGTGAAGTGAACGCATTGGAAGTCTTTTCATATTGACTTTGCCAAGTCTTTAAAAGTATTTATATGAAAAAATTAATAAACTCGTGACTCTATAAATAAGTTTTTTATTTACAAGAAAGCACTCGTATTACATACAACATACATACATTATATCATACAAACACATTAACGTATTAAACACTTTACTACATCTATGTGACAGCATTAAAAATTTGCTGCCTGTTAAATCTATTCAGTGTACCTACTCGTACTTAGGAGTATATTATGAGGCCGCTTTCTGATTTATCAGTGTAGCAGTGGTGCGGGAATAGGAATAGGAAGTATTTGCCGATTCGACCAATCACGCACCGCTGCTGCACTAAGAAATCTAAATGCGGCCTTAGTGATATTTATTGCGAGCTTTTTCAGTTGTGATACACTATGCGGTTCAGTTTGTCGCCGGTTTTTTAACCGACTTCGAAAAAGGAGGAGGTTCTCAATTCGTCGGGAACTTTTTTTTTTGTTCCTTTTTTTTTATGTGTGTTCGCCGATTACTCCGTGATTTATGATCCGACTTACGTGATTCTTTTTTGTTCGACGCGGAATAGCTGCCATGTGGTCCCCTAAAAATTTGACATAGTTTGGCCCAGTAGTTTTCATTTACGATCATTTTTTTGTTCTCGTTTCTTGGGACCTATATTTTTAAGAAGCGCGGCACCATTCGTAAGTCCACCCATACATAGCTAGACACTAAAAAGTAACAAATAAAAAATAAAAACTTCGTTTAAAAAAAACCGACTTCAAAAACTAGAAAACTAAAATAACTTATTTCTAAAGCTATTATTATTAATATATATTATCTAAAACATCTTTAAGTCTGTCCAAAGTAAAACATAAAAATTACTATATTTTGAAAATTACTAAGCACCGACTTTAAGATGTTTTAGATAATATATATTAATAATAATAGCTTTAGAAATAAGTTATTTTATACATTTTAGTTCTCTAGTTTTTGAAGTCGGTTTTTTAAACGAAGTTTTCTTTCTCGCGTGTTGCGATTGCCGCTGACCGTCCGAGTAATCGCAAATTAAACGCCATAATGCTGTCAGCCAGCCGGACGGCTAACCGCTTAGCTCGTATTAAACTAAGACGAGATCTATAATATATTTTTTTTAGTAAAAATATATATTATTTATATATGTTAATGGGTCAAGTGTATGGAGGTTGGCACTGAAAATCAGCGCTATATTGGGATTTTACAAAAAATTGGATACAGCACAATGCTGAGTTGTCAACCTCGTTGACTAAAAAACTCGACGTACGAGCCTTTTTTATTTATTTATTATATACGTGTTTTTTTTTGTAAAAAAGTTGTCAATGTATTGTGTTTTTTTTATGTATAGCGTCGTATTTTTTAAGTCAATAAATCTTTTTCTTTCTTTCTATATTAATTTAAATTAAGTGTTGGTATGTGTTTAAGTTGCAATGGTGGTGGTCAGCTCCGTCGCCAGATGATGACCAGCCCCGAGATGTCGCTGGTGGCCAGCAGGCTCTCGTCGTAGCTGAAGCTCACGCCCAACACCGGGTGCGCGTGCCCTTCAAACAAAACATTTCTTATCTCTTTTCTGTTGAGTTTGATAAAATTTCTATTTTTCGCCATGACTAGGACATGCCCGCGACTTCGTCCACGCTTGACTTGAAATTCCCGAGACACAACGTACCGTAGTATCTAAAGAAGAAAGTACACTATCGTTTTAATGAAAATTGTGTGGGAACAAGCTAATTTTTATGCAAGCGTATAACTTCAAATCGTTCCCGGGAAATTTTCTGCTGGATTCCCGGGCTAAAAAGTAGCGCAGATTTTAAATCCAAGAATTTGCTATCAATCAGCGAAAACCGTATCGAAATTTGCCCAGTAGTTTTTACGGGAATCCAGAACAAATAGACAAGAAATTTTTTAAAAATGCATCACGTTATTTTATTAACGGACTTCGACCCCCCTTTAACAAGAGACGCGAATTGAGGTTAAGAAACGATGCACTCATGGGGGGGGGGGGGGCTCATACACGATCCTGCATTACAGTCCTGCAGTGAGCGGAGCTTACAGGACTCCAGAAGCATTCTGCAACATTTGCGGTCCTACGATGCGCGGCTGACCGCAATGTTGACTGGGTCCTTAAAGCGAAATAAGGTTTCTTAACAAAATATACTGTGGGACGCTTATAGCCTACAGTGAATATGGTTCGACTTGTATGGAGTGTATGAGAGAGATATGCCCTAGATCCTTGCACTAGTAAAGCAGAAGCTCCACCAACCTTGAGATCCGCCCTCTCCCTGCTCGGTTACACACGGGAACAGCACACGGCACTAGATTCCATTTTGGAGCTAACACTTCACAAAGTTCAAGTATCGTAAAAGTTCTTGGCACAGCCATTTAGTTAAAGTTCAGAATAGTTAATAGTTCTTTATCAAACGTTGACGGAAAAGACCGAATAAAATGGCTGCCTATACCCTAACGCAGCAGCGTTGGCCGTCGCCTCGCACAGAAAAGAGGGTAGACAGCAAAATTGATGGCGCGATGTTTTACCTACTTTATACTGGGCAAGGACATCTGCGGTGATTGTACCTTGGAGTTTGTTGACAACGGGGTGCTGCGCGTGGCCCTCGATGTCCAGGAAGTAGACGCACGAGTCCTCGCTGCCGGAGACCACGCAGACGCCCCTCCGGAACGACATGATGGGGCAGAACGTCGACTTGACGCTGCACTCGCTGTGCATCACCTCGAAGCGCTTCTTCAGCGCCAGGCAGCCATCGCGGTCGGCGATCCTTCCAACAAAGTCCCAGTTATAACAAGAAAGAAAGAAAAAGATTTATTTAGAACTACTATAAAATTCACTTAAACTATTAAAATAAAAACAATAGATCTTAATTGGCCTTAGCTCAGCAAAACTGCCGGTTAATGTAACCAACGCTGATCTTCCGCTGGCGCCATGCGTGACATACACGAACACAGGTAAACAAGATAAAGATATGAAGTGAACTAACAGCAAAAAGTAAATGAGTGAAAAAGCAAACCATAATAATGCTAACTAAATATTAAAACATTGAATATTTATTAATTACATTAATTGATATCATATAACTTAAATAAACAATACAGCATTTAAAACACGACATAAGTAACACAGTCAGGATGTATCAGGCATAACCTCCACATGCGCAACAACATATTGCACTGGTATCATGGATAAGACTGTCCGGAAAAAATATTCAACACAAACAGAACTAAAAAGCAAAACCCTTTTTTTACAACATCTTACAATTAGCTTCAAGATCTTTTTGAGTTTGTACATTTACAGGACTATTCTTGAAATTTAAACTTCCTTGAAATTTAGTGTTAAAATTATGTTAAACTTTAATATAAGTGTCTGCCTATAAAAATATTTAAAAAAATATTCGTTTATATATACTTTCAAGCGATAAGTTGGATGATCTTACCACGATTTCCATATGTGCAGCAAGGCTTGGAATCGGTTTTAATCTAACCAGATTTAGTCAACTAATTCGTTCAAAGTGTAAACTTGGAAGATAGTGCTCTGTAAACTTGGATTAACTTATTTATTCTGCGAGAAGAGGAAATATAATTTTGTCTCTCAACGTGTGTTTGTAGTGTGCGAAAAATGAAACTTGCTGAACACGTGGCGGTGTGAAGCGGGAACCATTTGAAATCGATTTAATGAACAAAACTTGTTTAGAGAATTTTGGTTTCCAAATAATAGATGATTTAATTGAGTTTCACTTCTACACAATAAGCAGATACCCTTACAGCGCTACTATGACACGTGCATCGGACCAAAGTCGGAGAGAACCTCTGTACCCGACTACCCAACCAAAGTCGGAGTGGCAATGTTGTCTCGTCGATCCGGCTGCACGCTTTTATATTCGAGTGGTAATGGATACAAACTACCCTCTATTATAATTTTATCATTAAATAAACTCGTTAAAATTTAACATAGAAACCGTTTAACTGTGCTTAAAGTGAGAACAAAAACGAAAAAAAAGTTCATATCGAGGGCTTCATAACAAATGGGCATAGACGCAAAAATTCCATTTTGTTGTTGTTTACTAAACTTTGCTTGTTACAATTTAGAAAGTCCAAGTGTACCTAAATAGAAGGGTAATCTAAATCTCAGCCTTATACAATAAAGTAGATTTGTTTTATTCACAATTTTGTCCCTTGTGTAAACTGCACTTTTGTCTGTACGCCCATTTCTTATGAAGTCCTCGATATGTATTTAAGCTGTAACCGGTTGGATTTTTTTTACCGGTTTACGAATCTTGAGTGAGTTAGTTCTTTGGTGTGCAATTCGAAGCTAAGAGGCTAAACTCTCGAGTTGGAACTACCTGAATAGGTAGAGGGAGTTGTCGGCGGCGCTGACGAGCAGCGCGGGGTGCCTGGCCAGCCACGGGCTCCAGCTGAGGCACGTGACGGCGCCGCCCACGCAGCAGCGCCGCAGCTTGCTCAGGGACCCCCCCGCGCCCTCCAGCCTGTAGCTTATTATTATCCCCTACGAATCAGGTCCGACATTGTTCACACATGAAGATAATATACCATAATTAGTTTTAAAGTAACGTCAGAGAAATAATTTTAAACGATAATTGGTACCGCCATGTAAACCTCCTTTCAACCTATGAGTACTTTTCTTAGACATATTTAAATTCTTCCTCGAAATGTGACGGCGCGTTCCCCTTTCGCACGTCACTTCAGTCATTCATTGTCATTATCATAAAATTAAATACATCACTCCGCTCTGTAAATAAATAAAATATCATAAAATACTATAAAATAAATGTCCCCGCATACATAAATATATTATAAATAACCCGCTCCGCGCCGCCATTATAATATATAATAAATTAATATTAAAATACATAAAATAAATACATATATAATAATACTATAAAATAAATATACCAAGTACAATAAAGTGTGTGTGATAGTGTATAGTGGAGAAGAGGAGCCGCGTTTCATTCCCATTAACCAGGTAAGTGCGTGCTCGTTCCGATTCCCATTCCAAATTGTCCACACTTCTTTTCCCGCAAGTTTGACACAGCTCGCTTTCCGCTAAATCCAGCGCCGCCGCAACAAATGGTCCTTCGAGCCGGATACTCGATACGCGTAATTTTGGCGTAATCGGGCCGGATTTCCTATATTTAAAGCCCTACCATAGGCATATCATATACCGCATTCTCGCATTCGTGTGTTTCCTAGCTTTAGAGCTAGGAAAATTACCGCCCCGCATCCTCTTTTTCACCGCCCTCGGTCTTATAGGTGTATGTCTAAGCTATATTAATTACTCGCACCCGCACGTTTAGGCAACCCTTAGCCGAGTGTTATTTCTATTTATAGAAATAAATATATTTTAATCTACCATTAATTAAATCATATTTCATCTCGCATCATTTCGCCATATCGTTTTATCGATTTTCCGCGACATATTTGTCATTTAACCGCATTTGTTTTTTGTACTTCATTATTTAAATTGAGCTACGTTTGTCATCAATATGTCTTCCATTTTGAACATTGATGACAACGTCGAATTAATGGGCTTAAAATCTCAACTAGATGGGTTCTTCGAAGTTCTTCAATTAATATATACAAAATCGCAGCAGGCCTTCGACAGTACGGAATGTCTGCAATACTTTCTTGCATATGCCGCAACTTTGGACGATATTCGCAAACAATTTAAAGAAACTGCGAATAAATATAACGAAGTTCTCCTTATGAGTGTGTCAGACGCCGTGCCTGATTACAAAGCAATGATTCCTTTTGAGGAATTATTTTGCAAGGTAAAAGCAGCACTTAGGAGACTGCAATCAAAGGACACCATACTAGAATGCAAACATGTTCAAAATACTTATCAAACCGCTTTGCAATCACTCGCTGTTGTATCAAGCACTTCAATATTGCAGTCTTCAACGCAGTCTGATGCTCTTTGTTCACCGCAGTCATTAGTAATTAATGACGATTTACCTTATAAATCTATACCGCTTTCGCCTAATAATTTAAACATTGATTCGTACATCAATGACGAGATATCGATGTCAATGGCTTCTTGTAGTCTCGATGTTAAAAAGCATGGGCACGCCGCGTTATATTCACTCACTTCGACTTTAGCTGTACCAAGCAAGTCGTTACAGTCGCTTACGCAGTTTGATGCTTCACATGTACCACAGTCTTCTACATCAAAACCTGATCTTTCTTATAAGAATGTTCCTCTTCCGCTCATTAATATATCTACATCAATGGCTTCTTATAGTCACGATGTTGAAAATTGTACTCAAATCGCGTCTTATTCAGATACTTCGACTTTAGCTGTACTAAGCAAGTCTTTGTCATCTTCCGCTCTTACTTACTTTCGCGCCACATTGACGCCATCAGTAGTTCCTGTGGCTATTGATGAATCTTTATTAAAATCTGTTTCATCAAATCGTTTGATTAAACGTCACTGTGGTTTTAAATCAAAAGAATATAAACTCTCGCCAAATGCTGTGTTAGTCAATGCTCGATATAATATAACATTCGAAGATATTGCTGCTTTAAGACTTTCGCATTTTGATAAATTTTATCCACTCGCATATATTACGATGTTTGATCCACCCACTTTATTTGAATATTCTTTGTTCCCGTGCTTTTTTGGCCCTAATACGGTATATAGTATTTTTAATATACGTTTTCCCGCTACCCGCACCTTATTAGGCTACGATTTAATTTGTCCCGCTACGTTTAAGATTCCGCATAGATCGTTTATAAATAACAATCTTTTCGCTCAAGTTTGCTTAACCCTTAGGACATTTTGTAATCCTAGGAAGAATACCGCTTCGCTGCCTAATATTAAATATTATCATTTGCGTGATGGTTATCATCGCAAAATTTGCATTAGCAAAATATTCTCTCCCGTTTTAATATATTTTACGCCGCGCACTATTACTATATTAGTACAAAATAAAACCTCTTTGAAAACTCGCATACTCTTATGTTCGAGTTATCAATACAATATCGCGCACTGTTCTAATGACGTTTTACATTCGTTTTATAACTTAAATACATCGAACGATGTCATAGTTAAAAGGCATTCTATTGACATTGTTTTACGTGTGATTCCCGGTCATCATAGAGTTTTCAAATACAATTCTTGTTTTAAGCCGACCCGCGTAATTTTAAACTTTTCTTTGCGTCAAATACTTTGTCGCATCGCGCCTCATCCGAAGTCTTTACTCGGATCGAGTGATTAATATTTTATTAATTTAATGTTTTTAATTATAAATAATTTTCACCGTATCGTTTCTTAATTGTTAGTTAGTTTTAGGGTAATAGGCATCACAACCTTCGAGAGACGGTATATCGTGTATCCGAATATTCACAATGAATGAAGTTCACGCGTTAATTCGTTTGGTTGTGTTCAGTGCTCGAACTTAGATTAATATTTTATTTTTAAGTTCTCTATGAAGTATATTTTGTTTGGGTTAAACATTACCAGCGTCCCGCTTTAATTTTAATGTAAATAATTAGAAATATTTATTTTATTTCAATATTTGAAACTCTGTTTAGATTAGTTTCAATACTCGCATTTATTTACTTAATTGTTTTCCGCTTCTTTATTTAATTATGGATTAAGCTTGCTTTGGTCTCCTACCCGCTCTTGTAAATATATATTTCGACCAAGCGTGCTTGAATCCTTCTTATAAGTTTATTTTGGCCTTGATTTGTTTTGGTCCCCCACCGCACTTGTAAATTTATTTTGGACCAAACAAATATAAGCCCTGTTATCGCACTTTTTATTTTAATTCGGGCCTAGCTGTCTTGGTCCCGCACCCGCTCAAATAAATTTATTTTGGATCATGCGTGCTTAGGTCCCAATCTCGATCCCGCTTCTTTATTAGGTAATTTCGGTCCTTGCTTATTTAGGTCCCACTCCCGCTCTTTTTATATTAATTTGGACTTTGCTAGTTAAAGTTTCACGCTCGCTTCATTAGTTATGTATTTGAGCATTATTTAGTCCAACAGCCGCGCTCGCTCCTTTATTATTAGGGTACGCTCTCGTAGAGTTATACTTTTATACTTATTCACTATAATTATATTGGACTTTAATAATTGGTTCTTCGCTTGATGTTCTAACTATTGAATACGCTCTATTAATTTAAGTTACTCGCTCGCGTTTGTTTGTTTGCGTAGGACGCTATATTATATTAGTTCTTCGCTCGCTAATTTATTATATTGACTCTCGTCTATTTGAGATACGTTAATTAAGTTGTATTTTAATTGAATATTTTCTGCTCCGCATACCTTTTTAAATTGAATGGACATATTATTAGTCCCCCGCTCAAGCTTTATTCATTTATAACCGGTCAGTTTATTTTATTTCTTCGCTCACGTCTATTGTACCGCTCATTTGGAAATATCTTTGAACAATCAGACGTATCGTACTGGAAGTTCAATATATACAAATACCCGCTCGCTCATTATACATTATTTTTTCGCTCGCTTCATGCATATACAGTTTAAACTCCGCTCACTTTACTAATGGTTGCCATTCGCTAATTAAACATTAAATTTGATTTCGCTCACCGCATTTAACTTTGGACCTTCGCCCGCTTGATTAATTTGTTGGTCCTTCGTATTTTAATTTACTTTCTTTTAAAGGCAACCCTTTAAGGCCGGGGGAAATGGTACCGCCATGTAAACCTCCTTTCAACCTATGAGTACTTTTCTTAGACATATTTAAATTCTTCCTCGAAATGTGACGGCGCGTTCCCCTTTCGCACGTCACTTCAGTCATTCATTGTCATTATCATAAAATTAAATACATCACTCCGCTCTGTAAATAAATAAAATATCATAAAATACTATAAAATAAATGTCCCCGCATACATAAATATATTATAAATAACCCGCTCCGCGCCGCCATTATAATATATAATAAATTAATATTAAAATACATAAAATAAATACATATATAATAATACTATAAAATAAATATACCAAGTACAATAAAGTGTGTGTGATAGTGTATAGTGGAGAAGAGGAGCCGCGTTTCATTCCCATTAACCAGGTAAGTGCGTGCTCGTTCCGATTCCCATTCCAAATTGTCCACACTTCTTTTCCCGCAAGTTTGACACAGCTCGCTTTCCGCTAAATCCAGCGCCGCCGCAACAATAATTAATACATTATTTGGCTTCTTTTACTTTTACAAACTTATGGTATCATAACTGTACAGTTTGTACACTTGTTCTTGCTTGTGGTGGTGGATGCTGGCAGTTGTTGGTGGAGTGCTGGTGCTTTCTTGTATTAGGGTGAAAAAAATACAGCTTGTTGCTGTCAGGGATTTATTCTCGTAGTAGTTTGGCTTGGATGCTGATTCCTGGTCGCAGCTCAATAGCGACTTATTAGCGACTCAATCACAATATATTTGTGAGCGTTATTTATAGTGATGTTATTATATTAAAGTAGCCTAAAGTAGGCCGCAAGTCAGCAAAACGCTGTACGTTGAACCGTACAATAACTTTGTACAAAACCTATGAGGCTTTATACTATCTATTCCATATTACAAGTTTTCGTATTAAATTTAATGAATAATAATAACATTGCGACGTGCAGACGCCATATTCCCCATATTCCCAGACCCCTGGTACCACTAGTAGTTCACCCCAATAGCCCGGTACTTTTTGTCCTCATTTCCCACAATAGTCCTACACTGGCCGGGGCTTGTCCTTGGGTGCATATAATATGGTGTTGTCAGAGATAATCGTCGGTCAGTGTCACGCCACATGTAAATTTAATTTGTCAAAAAGGCCTCAACGTGTTGACCTTTTTATGGCCCCACACAAGCCCTCCAAATGTCCATGTATCTAATTATATATTGATACAACTATGATCTACTAGAAACGTGTGAGATTAACGCTCACCTTATCGTTGGCGGCCCAGAACATCCTGCCGCTGGACTCGCAAGCTATTGATAGAACTCGCCCACCCAAAATACTGCTTCCGCCTGTTTTAGATACATAAAAAAATTCCGCTAAACAAATTATATGACAATGACAAATGATGACGGCCTCTGCGGTTCAGTGGACTAAGCCTTTGCCAGTCCGTCCAGTGCCATGTTCGATTACTGGTATGGTAATTATCGGAAACGAATTTTCTTCGTTATTTCCTCCGTCTAGGTGTCTGGAATCAGACTTGAGTAACCCGATGTAAACACCTATAACACAATCGTAACTTGGTTGTCTGACGATTACAGTTCAGGGAAGAATACATAGTCGCACGAGCGTAGCTACCGCCGTATCAGTCTTATGAATGATGCGGGACCCCAAGGCTACAGGGGGCCCCTGTAGTGAAAAGTGTGTAAGAAAAATGTCTAAAATGTTATCTATAATCTTTTATAGATTAATAATACTTTTGGGAATAACTGCTGGGCCAACAGAAATGGCTCTCAGACTTGTCATCATTGTCCAGACAATTTAGAAAAACTGAAATTGTCGTCAGTTATGGATGATTTGATAAATAAGCTTGTTTGTCTAACTTCATGGCATTCATTTGCTCCAATTTATTTATAACGCCGTGTAAAGTGATGCCCTGGCTGTGGGATATATTAACTCATATTATAGTTTCAATAATCATTGCAGTTCTAGTTGTCACCTTGACACGTCCCTTCTTATTAATAGCTGCAGTGAATAGATTAATAGGTAAAGAGAATATGGGACTTAAGTTATATTAAATGGCTATGTTTTAATATGATATTATTGAATTGAAAATATAATGGGTTGTGATTTTTCACATGTGAAATGACAGTGACAAAATGGAATAACTTAACGACAGTGAAGGTTATATTAAAGTAGCTGTAATTGCCATCACTAGACCATAGTAGGAACAAGCAAAAAGGTCTACGATGTATTGATAGTGAAATTTTGAATTTCGGAACAGAATACTATTCCCAAATGTAAAATTAATAAATAAATTATTATTATAATACTGGTACTTACCCCGTGGATAAATTCCAGTGGAGACATTGAGAACTTCGACCATACCTCGAGCGTTGCCAGCCTTCATGATAGTTCTAGTCAAAGAAAATATATTTTTTTTGCTGAAGTATGTACAGCAGACAAGCTGCAGGACATTTTCAACACCAAATGTTATGCCGGCCTCGAAATGGGGACTGAACCTCAACCACTGATGCCAAAACACAACTCAAGGTTGTTATGGCAGTATATTCTAGACCAGAGGTTGCAGGAATGAATATCCTTTCTTTTCCTGTACAGATAAAAAACGTCGGATCCTTTACGGGGTCTAACATAGCTCGTTATTATAGTCAAGGATACAATAACCATATTGTTATTAGCCGGCTGGAACACGCAGCACAGTAACGGGGCACCGAGCTGGTCGGGCACGGCCCGCAAGCGCCGCTTCGCGACCACATCCCACAAACACAGCGCACCGTCCAAACCACACGTCACTAGCAATTCGTTTGATGCCGACCAATCACAACCTGCGAAACACTTGCAGGTTCATATGTATCGTTTATCTATACATATAATAAAATTGTAGAGGTCAAATTTCTGTAGAATGAAAAAAAATGCTAAAAACCAAGTCAGGGGATGTAAGAAGTCAAATAGAACTAAATTAGATTGTTTTTTAATTTTGGTTTCGCTGTTTGTCTGTCTGTTTGTACCGGCTAATCTCTAAAACGACTGGACCGATTTACATTAAATTTTGTAGGTTGGGTCAACCTATTGCTTATATAGCAAAACAACGTTTGCCGGGTCAGCTAGTCTATACTAATATTATAAAGAGGAAAGATTTGTGTTTGTAATGAATAAACTCAAAAACTACTGGACTGATTTCAAAAATCCTTTCATCATTCGAATGCTAGATTATCCCTGATTATGGATATGGGCTATATAAAAATTAGGGATCATTACTAAAACTTCAATATTGTACCCCTTCAATCTAAACAAAATACTTGGGGCTGGAATCGGGTTCTACGATTTTGATGAAATTTTATGTGGGCCTCAGGGTGGTTTAGATTCCATTGGGTGGTTAAGGTAAAGATTTGTGATTAAGATTATGCTCCCATAGTGAGTCTATAATATATAATATAATCACCATAGACAAAAGCTAAATAATTAAAATGAACAAATTGGGGGTAGGCTATATAATAACTTTAACATTAATATAGAGGATAGAAGGTAAGGAGTACCATCTCTGTGTTGAAAAAGTGTTTATCAAAATGCGTATAATAAAGGCGGCACTACAGTAGCATAGGATAAATTTAAGACAAGGACTGAAAGATTTCCATTTTGTTTTTATTATTGAAAATTAACAATAATCAAATCACACTACACGTTTCCTCACATATATACTCAATTGTTTTAAACTAAGAATATATTTTAGGTTTTATATATTGGAATTTTAGTAATTATTAATTTCAACAATTTTTAATTCACATCATAGTTTATCTTTATGTCACCGCTATCGCGGTGAGTATATGAGACTATACTTTCTGTTAGGTTTTAATCTAAATTATTCTTTTTTATGAAAAGCAAAAACATGAACCTGTCACTCTAAAGATTAATTGGCTAAAACCAATATTGTGATCTCGTCTTATTTGCTATAACACTTTCAGCATACTGCTGGTCACTTTTTCACCTTCCCCTCTATATAAGATGGTATTCCTTACCTCTACCTTCCTTAATTAAACATTAAGTCATTGACACTTGATATCTTTGCCTTCCTTGATCACAGCTACTGAAAAGCAGCCGAAACATCGAAATAATCAAACAAAATACCGCACTGAAAACCGTTGAAACGTAGTCAATGACAGGTGTCATAATGGCAGGAGCAGAGTCATTATGATAATGTCATACCTGTAACGGCTTTCGTATGTCCATCAAGCACGACGCTGACCCTAGGTGGCGTGGCCGTCACGTCGCATATCGACACAGTCCCATCGTTGGACGCGCAGCATAGCTTCGAGCGGTCGTTGTTCGCGAATTTAACAACACTCACTTGTTCAGTGTGCTATAAATCATTGAACAGGGCGTTCCATTAGTAGCTCACAACGCCCAAAATGCTCTGCTAGCCATTCCACAAGGCGACTGCGATCGTTGTGGTCGTGGCGAAAACGTCACTAATGACGTCATCATTTTCGATCACACAACGCTCACAATGACCCATGTCAAGAGGTGGGTCGAATAGCTGTTCCACTTGGGTTTACGATTGTAACACCGGCAAGCAAGTAGAAAGGGAAAAATCGCGATTGTGAACGTGGTCATTGTGAGTGCCTAATGGAACATAGCCTAAGAACACTCTAACTCTAACATTAGTTCAGTGTGTTATAAACTAAATCGATACAATTAATTTTTTGATTCAAATGTTTAAAATGATAGAAGGTTCATAAGGGCTTGTTGCCAAAACCATAAACACTTTAAAATATTATTATAGGTTTAGACAATGTGCACTACAGGTGGCAGCACAAATCGACACGAGAGCCACAGTGCAGTTTAAAACAGAAACTTTTTAGATCTGTCGTCGTGTTTCTCAATGTTTATATATGAAACATTTTTATTATGATAATTTTATTATATAACATGTGTTTGGGGCGATTAATAATGAACGTCAGCGTGGTCACGAATAATAAGTCAAAAGGCCAAAAACTCTTCGAGTCTGGGCATATCTTAAAAGCAGAAGAAACAGTTGGGAACCATGAAAGTACAGTAATATTTGGCAAAATTGTAGCTCAACGAAGATTTCTAACGGTTAATAGGTCAAAATAACTGTACAGTATTTTCTGAACTCTTTGTAAAGTAAACATTTTATATTTAATAGTCTTTATTAATGCAACAAATTGAATTGTACTACTACATACAAAACTCAATTATTTTTACAATTAACATTATCCTAGTAATAGTAATTTCGATTACAGCGCCACCTTGGCGCTGTATTTAAATAAAACCGGGTCTAATTATAAATTTAAACCATCCCGACCAACTCAAACACAAACAAAACTTCATCAGTCGTTAGGGGTCTATAAGGAATGCAGTGAGATATACACACGTACAATAGTAGATTATTACATCAGAGGTGAAAGGTACCAATTTAAGCATAGCCTGGTTTGGCGCACGGGCTTAGGGGCTCTAATAGTTCCTAGTGCCTAAATAGGTCTTTCACCTCAGGTTAACACTCTACTTTTCATTTAGAATATGAGCAGTAAATTAAAATGATTAATTAAACAAATATCTACTTCCATTAAATCCACAGCTAAATTTGATAAGATAAGATAAGATGATCTGATAAGATATTGGGAGCGATTTATATATGAGACACTTTAATTATTATATGAGATATAAAGTGAATTTTGTTGGTTATAATAAAAACTCATACCTATAATAAAAGGTGTTGATCTAGTTATAAAAAATAATAGGTGGTATTGTAATACATAAGCTACAAACCTGATCAAATATATGATGCACACCAGTAAAGGCATAGTTCTCTGAGATTGTTAGATCATTCTTTTTCTTGGAAGAAGGTTCTTTGTTGCTTGAAGGAGACTCATCCGCAAGTATGCTTACCTGTAATGTTTAATAGAAGTCATTGGGTGGTGGAGCTATATTGAAATATGAAAACCTAAAATAAATTACACTAAATGTGTCAGTCATAGTCTTTGGAATGAATATATATTTTATGAATTAATCAAATATACAAAAGAATCCAAATCATTTGAGCTAGACACTGATCTACCACAACTGGTAAACTTGAGGAATGATTTATAACAATTACCTTACTGCTAGATCTAGCCCTTGAAGAGCTGGAACTAATAGAAATATTATCCTGCACTCCATATCTTCTCTGCAATAACTGACTTCGAACATTTAAATATTTCTTTATTGTTTCTATATCCTGTAAAACATCGCCAAGTTCTATAAGTGATTTTAGTTTGTATTAATCCTATTTATCATTAAAATATTGTTTATAGTCATTTGCAGATAGAGTAACCTATATTTAACTAGTGAAATAGGGTGTTGCTCACCTTAGATTTGTTCACTATATCCTTAACACAGGCATACCTTGCTTTGCTTGGGAATCTATACTATAATAAATGTGTAAATGCTTCGAGTTTGTAGAATGCATATTATATAAAGAGCAGTTTTTAGGATTTTTGTTTGTCTATCTGTTAGAGCATTAGATGCAAACTACTGAATGGATTTAAATGAAACTCGAATGAGCTAGCTTATACCTGGGGCATAAGATAGGAATTAAAAGGAGGATAGGAATTACATCATTTCCACACAATGAATGAAGATAGCGAAAAATATGCGTGTTCCTGTTGCAGCTTTTTTTGGAAACTAAAGGACAAATACATATATGAGTTACCTACTGTTGTACACATACATTAATTGGAATAAAATATGAAATACCTTGAACTTCGCATTTTCTCTCAAGAGTTGACTTCGACGACGAATGTAAAGAGTTTCTATAAAGAAAATTTAAACATCTTATATACACTTAACCATAAACTATGTGTGTATAAAGTTCAATACGTAATGCTGATACTTAATCGCTTACTGAAATTTGGATTGTTTGGAGCTCGATATGCATTAAAACGAGCATCCAGCGCAAATATCTGTTGTTGGAACGCAGCAGCCATTTCTGTGGAGAACTCTAGAGTCAAAGAAATAACTTATACTAATAACGATTCACAAACTTTAAATGTAATATTAAATGTATCCTGAGTCCCTAAAAATAACTAAATATATTTTCATTTTATTTTGTATAAGTAATGCAAAATGTTCTAAATTTGTATTTGTTTACATGTGTAAAGAAATGTCAATGTCAAAACAATTGTCAGATCAGACATTTTTTACGAAGCCGTTGGAGTCAGTACCAAAAAGAATAGACTAGATTAAAATACCTGACATTCTCTACCGATAGTTCATTTTATAAGAATTCAAATTTACGGTAACCCACCAAAAATATATTAACAATCATAAGATTCAGATAACATTTTCTTCATTAAAATGTTTTCTTGAAATCCTGTTTTACTTGTACATAATTCGGACGGAATACAATTTCAATTGCTAGTAGTAACTCTGTATATATTTTCATTTCTGTTTTATATATAAGTACTAGTATATTTATAGCACACATATAAGCCTTGGAGCATATAAAAGTACTGTTTGGTTGTAGGAAAGTAGCTCGTGATTTCACACCTACACATGCATGCGGTTTGGGAGCAAGTTGTTCTCTACGCGCGCGCGCACCTCGACCGCTGAGGCCAGCGATTTCCGAGAATCCTTATTTCCGATTCCGAAATACTCGTCGCTGTGATACCAGGAAATCTTGACTGGTGTTATTCTGGGGCAATGTTGTGTAAAACCCGAAACACGTAGCTATCCAGTGAGGTGCCTCCGTCGGCCGTTATAAATAATCAGAATGTGTAAAAAGGAGTCGCTGACCTCCTCAATTGCGGACATTATTCGTTCGAAAAACAAATTTGGTCTCCAGTCATCCAACATAATTATTTTCAACGAAGCCAACTACCTTGGGCGAGGGAATAAAATGAAACAAATCCATTTCGATATTTAAATTCCATTATAATTAATGAATGAAATACCATACATACATCGTAACATTTAAAATCAAATCATACATAAACATAATTATGTATATTATGGGGAGTAGGATTGCAACTACATTGAATTTACAATAAAACCGGCATCATATTTATTCCACCACTAACACTTATCAGACTAATTAGTGGCTTAATAGATTCTTCATTTCATAAACAGTTTAAACATATTTCATTTATTATACAAAACATCGAATGCTACAGTTCATTTATAAAATAAATTAATGACTTACATATACCGTTATACTCTTAAACAAATTTATATATACTAACCCCACTTAAAACATTATTTGACTATTGTTTGTTGTACCTATTACAATAGAGTTAGAAACTTGCATTGACTTGAACAAAATGCATGGAGTGTAAAAATCGCTATAACATAGTGTTGTAGATCATAATAAATCAATCAGTCAAAAACTTAATATAACAAAGGCAAGTATAACTAAAATTA
Source organism: Dendrolimus punctatus (assembly GCA_012273795.1). Lineage (NCBI taxonomy): Eukaryota > Metazoa > Arthropoda > Insecta > Lepidoptera > Lasiocampidae > Dendrolimus > Dendrolimus punctatus. The sequence continues at coordinate 17,618,693 of CM022539.1, forward strand.
ATAGTAGTTACGTGCTTAACAACCAATTTTATGTACAATTAATTAAAAATTAAGTCTTAATAACGCTAGTTATATACATAGTATTTATTGTTAACAAATTCAATATAATATCAACATAATTTTAATTTAATATAGGCGATTACAAAAGCCTTATTAGCTACTCAGATTCCATTTGACGCTCAGAGCGAGTTACTTTGGCAGGGTGCAAACAAAGGTCATTGTTTGAGAAATTGTTTCAATTCAAAGTTTATTTCAAAAGAAACAACGGGCGCCCTAGCTCTGGGGTTTCACGGCTTTATTATGTCGAGAAACTTTGGTACTGGGTTAACTTGCATAAATTTGATATTTTTTTGTTGTTTACCTTTTTGCCTACAGCTGCTTGATTTTTATTAGAATTTATTCTTTTCAAATATCTCTGTTCCACCCTGCCAGAGTATTAATTAACACCTAGCTTGATAAATTATCTACAAAAATGGCGAAAACTCTAAAATATAAAGCTAGAAACAATGTTATTATCTAAAGCACCTAACAGTGGTCGGTCAGCTGCGACATGTATATTATGAATATGTATGAAATAGATCAATTGTGGAATTGGTTGGTTCATAAATTTGACATGCTTGACAAAGTGGTATTGTTTCTGTGAACGCAATAAAATACACACATCACACGTTGACTTCTACATATATAGATATATAACTTGTGTGATGTAAGTTTGTTCGTGGAATTGATTTTGTTCAAAGGTTTAGGGAGAAATATGAAGACTTAACAACAATTCAAACTTGACTGAACTATTGGACTTGCACAAAAAAATTAAAAGAATTTTCAAATATCCCATTCTAAAACAATACCACTTATCAAGTCCTAAAATCATTCATACATCCATATTCACACAATTCGATCGTGTTCTATGTTATAATCTCGAAAGTAACTGCACAATTTCGCCATTATTTTGGCGAGCTTTCATTTTACGTAGATATGTGCAAGGAAAAGCAACTTTTGGACCTTATTTATTACCTACGCAACTATAGGAAAATCATAGAGGCAAAAACGTTAAGGTGTTATTACACAAGATGTCAGCTTGAAGTATTTAATATAAATGTAACTATAGTTCGGCCGTTCTTAGAATGCGTATATATGGGCGGATAGCATTGTATTAACATTTAGTTTCAATATTTAGTTAAAATTCATATCACCACGACAATTTACGGTAAACTTAATTAGTTTAGCATAAAACGCAAATGCATTCGGTGAGCGGCGAGATTTAAAAGTCTGGTAATGAATTCAAATGAACCGGTCATAATAGAAACCTATATATAACAGAGGCGCGGGGCGGCCATCCGGCTAGGGTAAGCTGGTTGAAAAAATATACCGTATAATACAAGTACCCGACACCGTTGAAAAAACGTCAACTTGCTATGTATGTTCTCATTACAAATTGTATTTTTAATTTTGCAAACTTACCGCATATTTTGAAACAAAAACCGGTGCCCAATAGGGTTATGAGTTGCTATTTCATCCGATATGTGTGGAAAGCCGCCGAGCGTAAGAGATAGTAATAATATATGCACGAATAAAAACACATAAGCGCCGATAAATTCATGCCGCTTTCGACTGTTTTCTTAAAGGTAGGCTATGGGAAATCGACTTGTGTGAAGTCCACGCCCCCGTATTTTTGCCCGAAATTCGCAATCAAAACTATGTTTTAAGTAACAATACTTCTGAAGATTGTTGCCGATTTTTGTGTAATAGCACTGTTGATAGCCTGTTTTCTATGTCCTGTATATCCGGTCCGTTACTTACTATTCGAAGAAATTTGTCACAAAATCCATACAAACAATGCCATTAAACAGGACAAACAGGATATAAAAGCAGACTGTTAAGCGTTAATGTTGCTCTGACGTATTGATTACAGGCAAGAATCGGCTTTTACTTAGCTAATTAAACTGGGTCAGCGTTCAACCTGATAATACGTCAGCACAAAAGCAGACTGCAGTCTTTTTATTTAAGGTTATGGACTAGCCACGATTGCATACAAAGAAATGAACTTCCCTTACCGCTCACTGACAACCTGAAATCTCATTAATTTCCATTTATATCAAGCTAATAATTTAAATGACGAGAATTCGCATATGTTTTTGAAAAAAATCTGTCAAACACCAGTTTTACTAGTGATTCTGATAGGAAACCAGGCGTAACCAGTGAGTTAAGTATTGTTTGTTACAAATGGGATGAAGATTAGAAAAAATGTAACATTAAGTTTTTTTAAATTGTCGATTTTACAATCAATGTTTAGTCATTGGTGAATGTAAAGTAGATAATTAGTCTTAAAATATTTCCCAATGTTATCTACAGTGAATCCTTAAAGATTATCTCCATAAGTGCAATAAAAAAGTATTAAATTTTCATAGAGCTATAACTTAATACATATATGTAACATCGGCAATAACGCAGATTTAAACGAAGTTTCTCAAGAAATAAAATTCAGCAAAACTTTCAAGGGCAAGCCAGCTGACGTAGTGTTTGCATATGTTACGTCATTCACGCGGTGCCCGATTCAAGACAGAAGACGAAAATATCGACTACGATGAGTGTCTCGCGTAATATTTATAATTTAACATGCATAAAGAACAAAGAACCCAAGACAAAGATGTCATTTGTTAAACACACCAATTTATGTACTTTTGTCCTAGACGACCATAGCACACATCTAGTTTTGAAATAATAGCGAAAATTCAAAGATTAATGTCATACGTCAGGGACTCATAACAACACTATTTTTCAACGCACGTTTATTTGGGTAACCGTTAATTTTTTATAATTATACATTAATTTCTATGTTCACAGTAATAAAATGAGGGTACTTCTAAGAACTTTTTAATTTGTATTTTTAACATTTTATAAACTCAAACAGATTTGCAACGACGTTAAACATTGTCAAATAGCAAAATTACTTTTTTTATACAACCAACTAAATAAATGATCTGAAGGTACTCAATAACATTGAAAAGGCATTCGATTCGTTTTACGGTAGGCAGTTTTCATAGGTTCATATTAACCGTGAATACAGCCCGCACGAACGGACCAACGCCTGCACTTGCTTTTCGACGCTTTCATACCAGCTAAATAAACATTACAACCGTGTAAAATGACAACTGTTAAACTGTGAATCGTGTGCGAGTCAAATTAGATAGTAACGCCACTGGCTTTGGGTTTTCCATGCTATGCAATCAACATTTATCTTAGCATGGTTTTGAAACTTGTCTGATAAATCGATTACTTATAGTATATATGTATGTACATATACTCTTCTAATAAAAATATTCTAATGCATATATATTTTTCCATTCATAATTTTTCACTAGATTACTTAATTGTCTTCTAATATATTGAACAATAATATAATATTTAAATGCCGATTAATACAATACATTTCGTTGTTAAAAATATATTTATATCTTGTCTCTAAAACGCCAAAACAGACTAGTTATAATCATTTACAAGTCGTATCATTATAGTGCTCGTTGGATTAAATTTAAGTTAGTTCGACACTTGTAAACTTACAACATTAGTATAATCATGTACTGTTGGGATTATCCGAGTTTAATCCTAGCGTCCAGCGTACAGCTATTTGTCGGAACTTAACTGTCGCGAGCACGTGGCCCGTCACCAGCATACAAATGTGCCCAAAACGGAATAAAAAGGTACACGCCGCCAGAGATTTACCTAATTCGCCCGTTGGGCAACCGTCTCACGTGCCCGAGACACATTCGTATTGGACACGCGAATATAATACCCTTAAATGATACTTAAAAACAACAAAAAAGTTAACAATGCTCATCTTTTTGGGAATATGAAATTTCTAGGAATTTTTGTAAATGTGGATTTCCCCGCGTATTTTATTAAACGATGTACACGGGTCAGACAGTCGTGTTGTGGTGTACACGTGATTGTAATTAACCTTGGCATTGATATTTGTTTATTTCATTATTTGAATATCCAGTCTAAATTGTTGCAGAAAGATAATTCGCAGTGAATTATCTTTTTATATAATTACTCTAAAACACCGACGACAAGATTACTAACAGGCTACTCGCCTTTTGAGATGTAGTATCGACGTTTTAAAATTAGCAAACGCCATATCATGAATTGTATTGTCGTCTAATCACTTTTCCTGTAGTCACAAATCCCCTCTTATTCGTAATAGTTATACAATGTTTATATTATTGTGGTCGTTTACTCCTTTAAAATATCTTTTTTTCATAATCGAATACCAAATGCTATTATGAATAACACTTTTTAACGAGTCCATAAACCTAGTGTACCTATTATGAAAAAAGAGATAAGATTTTAAATTAAGTCAGTCATTTACATTTTGAAAGTACAAAGGTTTTAGACAAACTGTATCTTGAAATTAAAGTAAAATACCACACTTTAATTAAGGGCCGCTTGCAGAAGGTTACTTAAATTTATTTAACAAGCACAAAACGTATTTAACACCCTTAAAATCAATTAGCGACTAGCTAGCACAACGCCAACTTTGCCGCTAAATATGTTTAAAGAACTGTCAATACGTTTTGTGTAAAACGTATTTAGGCAGTTTAATATGATTAACAAATTTTATTTAAAGGCGATCGTCATGTAAGCGGCCCTTAGCATTGGTAATTTAATGAGGTTGTTTATTTATATACAAAGAAAATATTATTATTATTCCTATCGACACACCCCGACATCGACACACCGTCGATACACCGTCGACGCTATGGGACCGTAAAAGCCCATCCCAAAGGTTTTAAATACATTAAACTGGTAATGGACTTTTACTTAGTACCTCCCCAATTAGCTTTTAATCAAGTTTATCTATTACAATTTTATACTTCGAATTATGCATTTGATTTCCATCTGCTCGCTGATAGAAATTCAGATGCCATCTTGACATTAACGATGTCGGCTCCATCGGAATGTAAACATAATTCTCTTTACGACACACGTCGTCGGACACGTTAATTAGTTACGTCTGGCAATAATTTACAGTTTACACCGAACCAGTCTTTTTAACCTTGATTTGTGAAACATTGAACTTTCTTTATCCATAATTCATGTTTATTAATAATATTTAACGCTAGTCACCAATATGTGACTGTTATATATGTTATTCTATTCGCTGCATACAAATCGATGTCGCCGTTGCGTAAGAATAAAAGATCTCAAATATCAAAGCGTAGAATCATTATAATGTCGCCATCTTAAACTGATGTTAGAGAGTTCATTTCTGTCTTTCAATTCGGACAGAGCATTCAAAGTGATTCGTGTAAACATAAACATGACTTATTCAATGTGTTATTTAAAGCGCCTTAACAAAATTGATTCAATTTTATTGATCCGTCTAATGTCAGTATCGAATGTCGTGTATATGAGAAATTTTCAAGATAGCTTTCTGTAAAATTGCATACTATGAGATATACATTGATTTTTTATACAGGCAATATAAGTCACGGACTGAATTTGAAAATCTTATGTGTCACATCTCAATTTTCTTTCTATAAAACTATATTAATAGATTTTACGATTATACACAAAGGAATGGCGTTTAACTTATCTTTTCATATCTAGTAATACAACATTGCTAACGCTTCGACATATTAACGAGTAAACTTTGACATTCCATATCTTTTCCGATATGTATAGATATTATTATTATTAAGCATAAGTTTTACAATTTAGTATACCATATTCATTTATGATAAAGCCTAGAAACTGTGTAAGCACCACAAGAATAGCACAGAGTTCAATTAGCTATATATATAAAGTTGTATAATACTATATATACTTAAACAAATCCGCACCATGTCGAATTACTCTGCCAATCACTATCGACATATCCTATCAAGCAATTTTAATTCCAAACACCGTTTTAAGTATTGTCATCTCCTCATCACACATTTTGTTTAGCAAGTAGTCAAGGCAAATATTATAGCAGCCTGGTTAGCTATGTTTACCCTAGTAAAAGCATGAGCTCTAATAGAAAGCGAGAAAATTCTAAAAAATCGTGTCGAAATGTCAAGTCATATATTTGAAGATCGCAGACTAATAGAGCAAACTATATTTGCTCCATGTAACTGGGTAAGGGCATCGACTGAACATAAATGTAGTAGCCAGAGTGACGGCACTAAAGCATTTCACAGTGCACTCTATAAATAGAATTTCTCGAAATAGGCACGCGCTCCACAAGTTCTTTACAGCCTAGATTTCATACTACTGAGTACTTGCAATGAACACTGTTAGCAAATATAAACTTAGCAATGTCTGCGACCACCCCTTTACGTAACTTTGTGCTACTTACATTTAATATTTCACATTTTCTAATAACTATTTAATATACTTTTAATTTTAATTGAATTTCATTTATATCAAACATTTTCATCTACATATACATATATACATATTAATCATTACACTAATGATTGCATTATAATAGGTATTGAATATTTATAATTATACCATAATAATTAGTTGTTAAACTACTGCAAGAAGCGCTCCATTATAACTCTCACCTAAGACATACCGGTCAATATTCTAATGGCACCATTTTTATATTTAGCCTGGGTTTTTTTCTTATAACTTATTGACCATATATTATGGTCAAAGGACGCATTTCTTTTATCGATAATTAATGCTAATCTGTCGGAACCGGTTAATAGTTTGCGGGGAGCACTGGTTAACATGGCCGTGCACCTTCCGAGAAACGAAAGCAAGATAGCCACTAGTGAGAAATACGATTATCGTAATAACCTCCCGGAACGAGAGAGCCCTTTCCGATTTGTAAATAGAACAATTTAGAACGACGACAAATGACGAACAAAAAGCTCTTTCAAAACAAACCTATTACAATTACACCCATATTCAATAACTCACAATTTGGTTGAGGCTGGATTTTGAGAAGTGAATAAGAGACGAATTTCACATAAGTATTGGCTAAAACTTCTTTGTTTCTCAGGCTTTAAAATCAATAAAAAGACATCATGTATAATAATATAACAATCATATCCGTAAGCGAATTTTTACATGTTCGTATATTCGTTGTTTCTTTGGACATGAATTAACTACTATGAACATTAACATAATGTAATTTCTCTGGATTTCTATATCTCCTAATATAAAGTTTACGCGAAACCACGTGTGTAAAGTTCTAATAATAAAATAATACAAAACGACGACAGATCGTTGGTATTATTAATCCTCAATATAGAAATGCGCACAAATTAGAATTTTTATCGAAACCTTTAAGATGATTCAATTAATTTTAGAGATATAAATGGTTAAATCAGTAACATACGTACTTGGTGTTCGCGATAGGCTAGAACCTATGACGCATTATTTCTGTAATTTTTTGACAAGTTGATTTGATTTGATTAATAAAACTAAGCTAAAGGCAATAAAAATAAAACAAGCTATACGAGAACGTTGAAGCTTAAAATATGATATAGTCGAGCAAAATGTCCAGCGTTTGTGTTATTCGACTACATACGATAAACTTACTTTTTTATATAACAGATGCTGTAAGATGCTGCCAGTAGGGATAGGCCACGTGTGGAGTGATTTTGAGTTAGCTCGTAAATTTACGATTTCAACATTGTTTATACGTAGAGATTCGTCTTATGTCTACTCCATTTACACTTTTATTAAAGCGTCTGCGAGGCGAATGTTTAAACTTGCAAAATACACTAAACAAAGCATTAATCTCTCTTCGGATGTTATAAAATTTAAATTATGCACGTGAAAATACACCGCTGGGTATATTGGAATAACGTAATGAAAGATTTTTAAAAACATGCTAATTTAGATAGGA